>JAYESA010000013.1:160903218-160905718 GCA_036927795.1 Iris macrosiphon | reverse complement strand
TTCAGGCTAGCCAAAACCCTAAAACAATCAATAGAAAAATAATACAACCATCAATTAAATATAAATATAATTAATTATAAATAATACACAATTAACTAAATTAAAATAAAAAAAATACCCGGCTCAGGAAATGGGGTAGTGACAAGCCTATTCTCCTTAGAAAATTTCGTCCTCGAAATTTAAAGTCAATCACACTCCCTCTAGGTCAAACCCCCAACAAAAACAGTCAAGAAATTCTACCTAAATAACTTACAAGATCATGGTCCTACTGGTCGTGTTATCACAGTCTCAATCAGGATTACTACACTATCTACCACAGCACAAAAAAAAGTCTAACAGGCACTAATGAAGCACACCACAAGGAATAGAAGGGACAGGAAGAAGAACAAAGAGACAGACTTGCTAACCCGACACCCGTAGCATCGGCCTCCTCGACCGTCAATGCATAAGCCCTGTCCTGCTGGGGTATATCCCTCTACTGGTGCGGGGCATGATGCTGTGCCACAGGTGGCCTAGCTCCAACTCTTCGATCCTGTGCTACACCCAATGGAGGTGCAGTGGGGCAATCTCGTATCTGGTGAGCATTGGATCCACAGAACAAACACACCTTCAACCTCCTCCTATAAATATCCCAAGTGTGTCCTGCCTTCCTGCAGTAGGCACAAGTGGGCATCCTCTGATCCTGACCCTGCTGTGCTGTCTTCTGCCCATAGGGATGCTTAGCCGGTCCTGCACTACCACTCACACTGCCTGAATCATCCCTGCCTCTCTTGGACTTGAGCTCCAAGTCATCCTCTGCCCTCTGAGCGTCTTCTACTATCTGCTCGAAAGTTGCCTCGCGGTCGCTCCTAGTCAAAGACTTGACCGCCATGACCAAGCCCTTGTAAAATTTCCTCGCCTTTGCTGCCTCACTCAAGCTCTCCACAAATCTGCCCAGACGGTAGAACTCCGCTGCGTACTCGTCCACTAGCATGCTCCCCTGGACGAGTGCCTCAAACTGGCTCTCCAAAGCACTGAACGCCACATCTGGAAAAACTTTCTCCTTAAAAAGCCTCTTGAAAGCCTCCCAAGTAAGCCCTGGTGCCACGATCCTCGTATCTGTGCGATACCATATCAAAGCGAGGTCGAACATCTGACTGCCCGCTGCCTCTATCTGCATGCTGTCTGGAATCTTTGCCAGCCTGAAGATGCCCTCAATCTGCTCTATCCAATCATCCGCGTACATGATTCTCTCTGTACCCCGGAACTCCTTGGGCCGCATCCTCTGGAAGTCAATGATGCTGCCTGGCCTCGGATGCTGTACCTGATCTGCCTGTGTCTGAATCTGTGCCACTCTGTCCACTACCGTCATAGTCACCTGGTGGGCGTTCTCAATGCCCAGCCACATCACATCCACCTGACGGTGTTGCATGTCCATAATCTCCCTGAAGAACGTAAACAACTGCGCGGCATCTACTGGTGCAGGAAGTGGTGGAGGAACCACCGGAACGACTGGGGTAGTCCTCGGATCGACAGGTGAAGAAGGATCCCCGAGAGAAGCAGATGCTCCCTCGACCGCAGGAGTGGTGAGTGGAGCGGTAGCAGCTGCCTGAATACGAGCTGGGCGAGAGGTAGCAGACCTCTCAGTAGCAACTGCTGGAATGGTACGATGTGATCGTGTCTTCGGAGACATCCTGAACACAGATCAAAAGAAGTCAATATGGTGCAAGATACGATATCATCAAAGAAGGACAATAATATTTCAAAAGAAGTAAATTCAGAATAATTAGATTAGAATTGTTCCTAGTCGTGATTGAGTACACTCTCATCCTAGATACTATAGCAGGCTCGCAGCAGTACAACTAAGTTGTTGTACCACCACGACATCGCACTAATTACGAATCGAGACCTGCATGGGGCCGCCACCATAAACGTGTCACGACCCGCACCCGAAAAATTGGGCATGAGTCGTGGGTACGTCTAGTCTATGCCGCAGCATCGGCGGTAGAACGCTGTCTAGGTCTACTATCTAGCTAACAATCTCACGCAATCAATATATAAACCTGTCAAGATCTCAACTCCAAACGGAGGAGCAATATCATAATGATAATCATAATGTACTCAATCACGAATCTAAGCACGATAAGATAACACAGAAGGCTAACAACTATAAAGTCTAAACAACTGTAACTAAAAACATCCACAACATCAATAATAATAATATATCATCCAAAATCATATACAATACAAGGTCTCAATCCAAAACCGGAGACAAATCCGGTACTAAAAGCTAACAAACAACAACAACAGGTCCTAGTGATCCCGGCTACCAACCCGAAAATCGCTCCTAAACTAGAGGGTCCCTGTCTGCACCATCGACAGGTTGAGGTCCATAAAACATTGGACACCACTCCTCTGGATACTCTGGAAAAAAATATGTTCAGTCAGGACTGGAGCAAGTACATCTCTAACAGCAGTTCCAGTTAAATGATAAAAACTATAAAACAGTTATAGCAAGTAG
>JAYESA010000013.1:160605718-160898218 GCA_036927795.1 Iris macrosiphon | reverse complement strand
CATCCTTGTTCAACCGTGCCACGTAGGCATGACTTGTAAATGTCTCTAGAATAGGATGATTGTGTATTCCATTCTTAACTTCGACTATCCACTTCACATCTTCTACTTTTACAATTAACACCTTAAATGGACAACCACATTTTCTCGTCCTAACATTTTTTTGGGAATTTTTTTTAACATCTTTTTTTTTCGATGCTGCCTGAACACACCTCCTCTTTCACAGCCCAACTCTGAATATTTTTGGCCCGACCGAGATCTGATCGATCTTACAATGACAATGACTATGTTATGTCATCTTCCAACTTCTCTGCACCAATCTAATGCTTATTCGTGGGATGCAAATTGAATATCCGTTGAGAATACCTTCTCCACATCAACCCCAATAGCAGGATGTACCACAGCATCTGTACGAGGTTGGTCCTATAACCAATATAAAATAATCTAAAAATTAATAACTTCAAATAATTGGCAGTCCAAATTAGGACTGTCATAATTTATACAAACTAATGTATTGAGTAGACTGTCAAAATTTTTACAGTCTTTAAGAAAATACGTTGGTCACCATTTTATCTTCAGGACTGTCACTATTTTGACAGTCCACATAGTCTATAGGACTGTCAAAATTATGATAGTCCTATATTTATATAAAACTGTCGAATTATTGACAGTCCTATATTTATATAGGACTGTCGTAGTTTATACAGTCCTTACACGCTGACTTTCGAAATAGGGTTATCATTTTACGTACCGTAGGTGCTTCAGAACAACCGACATGTTCTTTGGAAGGAGCAGAGTGCATATTTAATGGATTGCATGATTCGACTTCTTCATCGAAGATAATTTCATGCATCGCTCCTACAATAGTCGAATCAAACTAAATATTTTGGTGACAATCACAAAACTTATTCATCGTATGTTGTCGAAGATATACCGAAAGAATATTCTTTGGACAATCACCAAATCAGAATTTTCTTCCACTTGGGACCACAACTATCAAATTCTAAAGTTAGGTTTAGATTTTAGGACTTGAGAGAATGAGAGATTTCTTCATGTGAAGGTGAAAAAGAAAGAAGAAAAACAATTTTTACTTATATAGGTTGATGTGGGCAGCCCTAAGTAAGTTTAAGGAGTGACAAACTTGTAATTTTTAGGGAGAGAGGAATGGGCAGCCCTGAGTATATTTTGTAGTGCCGTTATCACAAACCTAGCTAATGTATCAATTGATTAAGGCTAACAGTTCTCTTATTACATATAGACAACTAGCAATCTAATAAGGATACTACATGATTACAACTGTTTTAACTTTTTTTTTCCTTTTTTGAGATGTCCGATATTTCAGAACTTTGTACACTTTGGATTGCATATCTTTTTGGGCCCACTGTTTCTAACTTCTACCAAATAAATGGAAGAAATAATACGTTTTCGTGGCTTGATCCACCGATCTTCCGTCACCCAGCAATGATCTTATACCCTTTTTTTTAAATCCCGGCTTAACTGTCACGTCCCAGTCCTAAAATATACTAGACCAGGCCACGTGGCAATGGTCAGCTAATACGACTCCGAAGGATTTCCCAATTTAATAGACCTGACGAAGCGTACTACGCTGTCCTAAAATACTATCAAGTCCAAAATTCTATTATACAGCATGTAAATGTCTAATCTCATCCATAAAATATAATATAATAAAGATTGAAGCAAGTGCTGGTAATTGAAATACAAGAGTATGAATATCCATAATACATCTGAAATCGTCTGAATTGGGACAAACCCACTGAAATATAGTAATGAAATAAAAGTGTGGAAAAAAGTAAGATAACTAGACTAGAGTATCAACTAGCTAGATAAGAATGCTCTAGTCCGAAACATCAGCGTACCCCAAATCATGGGAACTCCTCTGGAAATGCCTCAAAGTCCTCAGCCACGAATCCGGTCTCTACTCCTGCTCCGTAGATAGTCGTGTACAAATGCTCGTCCGGATCTGAAAAAGAACCAGGTCCTTAGAGGGACGTAACAATATACAAAAGTACATGCCATAAAGTAAATACTGTGTAAACTCGAGGGTGATCTAATCAGCTAAGTAAAATACACTTGAAGATAACTTTGGTGCGTATGGGTAAGTAAAAGGTATAAAGCGTAGCATCAAGTCAGAGGCTAAGTATTTGGCATTAGCTGTAAAATGGATGCCAGAAGTATATGCTGACTACATCACCGATCATGATAGCGTGCAGCTAGTAACCTCTGCCGGATGTATCGATAAGCATATACACCCATAACCGGGTAGCATATAGCCCATAACCGGATAACACATAGCCCATAACCGGGTAACACTGAGGCTCACAACCCCATAGTTTACTCTGAAACTACGGTGACGTAATGTCGGTCCCATACACCTACTAATTATCTTTTTAGTCCAATGCCAATGTACATATCGCGAATACGACATGGACATCTTGTACTATAATGCAAGTCACTAAAGAAATATTCAACTATGCTAAATACAGTCACACATGCTGCTTACACCGATGGCCAGTCAAGTATGAATCACGCATCCCTATATGAACTCACTCTGTGACGTGAAATGATACGTGTTAAGGCCTGGGGAGTCATATTGATAACTCCACAACTTTAGGTGCGTCCACTAGATACTAGATCAAACACAAGTCCTAACGTCAACGCCTTCGTTGACTGCACCCGAGTTATTCTCGGATGCGCACAGTTATATAATATTAAAATGATAAAATATGCAACTAATAATAACTGAATTTAAACAGTACAACAAGGCAAGGTATACTTGCTTGGAACTACGATGTGAACAAGTAAGGATCCGGAACATGCAGCCAAGGTATAACCGTCTTGGGTGCCTATGAATATATAACAATAAATATCAATCACTGCATTACACTATGCTAATCATGCACAAGAGTACAACTTACACAACGTTATGATTCACGCAGAGTCTAAACCAAATAAACGTTCTAACTAAATAGGTTGGCTAAGGTTGACTAGTCAAGGATCAAGGAAGTAGGTGTACACTTAGTCTACTAGTCCTATAGCATTTATAAGTCATCCTAAGGTATAATTTCTCATATGTTACAATCACGGTCACAATTAGGATTCGTGTAGGTGCTAAGTTGCACCTCTAACACATGGGTACTAGGTATTCTACTTACTAAGATTTCCATGTACATGGGTGACATATTCACGTTCTCGAGATACGTGTCACATAATCTTGGTAAATAGTAGGGATCATCCTCAAGTTTATTTGATTTAAATAAAATAACTAACTTAACACATAATATGGTATTTAACTCAATTGCACTCTCCTTATACCAAACTACGACGTGTCAACATGTACTTTAATTGTTACGTCTGAGCCCTCAAATATGAACTCTACCTAAACATGGTGTGAAAATACTCTATAACATGCATCATCCAGGTTATGTATGAATTTACACAACCACAATCGTGCATGTACTTTCTGGAAATTAATTATAAATAGGTTATTTGCATGATTAACAAATATTAAACATGGGAAGATATAAATATCTAGGTATTTACAACCATGCTTAATGAAGGAAGGAAGAAGAAGAAGGAGAAGAAGAGGATGATACCAGAGGGGAGGGATGGTGGTCGGAGGTGGAGCAGTAGGTCGGGGGTGTAACTCCGGCGATAGGCTCGTCCAGAGGTGCTCTGGCGCCTGAGCTCCGGCCAGGGGTGCGCAGCAACCGCGGTTGCACTGCAAAAGCAACAAGAACAGCAACACTGGCAGCAGCTCACATCAATGGTAGCAGCTCGCAGTGGCAACGACTTGGTGGTGGTGGTGGGTTGCTGGTGGTGGTAGGATGGTCGTGGGATGAGGTGGCTGTCGACAGTGGTGGTGGTGGTCATTAGGAGGAGGTGAGGAAGAAGGAGGAGGGAAGGTCGGGTGATGGTGAGGGTGGTGGTTGATGGCTGTGAGGGAGTTAGTCAAAGAGGAGGTAGTGGTCGATCATGGTGGCGACTGAGGTAATGGCTGTGGTGGTTGGAGGTTGCGATGGTGAAGATGGCGGTGGTGACGTGAGGGAAGGGTTATGGCGGTGGTGATTGTGAGGAGGAGGAGAGGAAGGAGGTGGCCGATTGATGGTCGGAGGAGGAGGAGAGGAGGGAGGTTGCTAATGGTGGTGGTGATCGTGAGGAAAGGGAGGAGGTCGGCCATCGTTGGTCGGAGGAGGAGAAGAAGTCGAGGAAGGAGGAGTTGGCCAGAGAAAGAAGAAGAAAGAGGAGGAAGGTGGTAGCTGATGTAAGGTGGTGATGATGTAGGTAAAATAGTGGTGTGTTGTACAGACAAAATAGGGGGGGGGATATAGGTGACCGGTCAAAGAATGGAGGGTGGGTTTCTTCATGGTTTTGCTCCAATGAGAGGTGGACACCTAGTTGCTTTTTTGTACAAAAGTCCCTAACAATTTGGAAATTGCACAAACAAGTGAGATTGGGATTGGATGAGGAAAAATACCATGTTTGGTGTGATATAGTAGATTAAAATAGTGTATGGTGTTTAATATGAACCTTGAGGGTGTGAGTGGGGGTTTGGGTCTGTATTGGGTCTAGTTTTGGGTTAGGCTGAGTCCTTACACCAATTTAATTAAAATTAGTGTCAATGGTGTTCTTTAATTAATTAGAAGTGCATAGGATTTAAATTGGGTGGGACATATGTATCATAGACGTAGTAGACTCAGAATAGATTATTTTCATAAATTGGGTTACACAAAACTGATCGAGGTTGTGTCTCCAATTTTGATTGGAACAGAGAAAGATACAAAGTTAGATTTATTTGGATTTAAAAAATATATTTGTAACAAATATTGTGCGACTAAAATGAAGTACAAAAAAGGGTATTAATGAGTTACACAAAGGTCAGAATGGAAGGCTGGCACGTCTAGGTCAAGTGTATAAAATTTGTTTGAAGGCAGAAGCTAGAGTAACGCTCCAAACATCGAAGCAACGGTAAGGTACACCAAGATAATTTAATTAAAAGAGACAAATTAATAACTCCATTAAATAATTCAAAAATAAACCTAAAAGAGTCCTAATCCTAGATTTGGGTCAGGGGGTTTACAATCTACCCAACTTATAAGAATTTTATCCTCAAAATTAAAACAAACACATAATAAGCTATAAATTATCAAGCAATGCTACAGACATACTTAGGACCGGTGGAGCTGGCCTTTGCACTATCTGTTGGTCTCTATTAACATACTGGGAACACTCATAAGCCTGATATTGGTTCGATCTGCACCTCAAACACTGTCCTAATATTCTTCTACAATCTTTCTGAATATGTCCCTTCTTTCTGCAAAAGTTACATGTCGAAAGCTCTCTCTGCTGATACGGCGCAACCCTCTGTTGCGTTTGCACTCCTGGATGGCGGATTGGTCCTCCTGCTCCTGGTTGTGCCTTAGCTGGTGCAGCTACACTGGGATGCCTCGATCCTTTGCCAATAGCCTCCTGGATCCTGGCCTTTGTTAGAACCTCCTCGTAAGAGATCCTCGCCTGGGTGGTAGTGAACCTCTGCAGCTTGTAAGTCAAACCATGATGGAATTTCCTGGCCTTCTCCAGATTATTGGATATCAGGGCGGCACCAAATCTACTAAGTCGACTGAACTCTGTGTCATATGCGTCTACAGTCATGTTTCCTTGCTCTAGATATAGGAAGTGAGAGTATAGCACATTCCTGACCGTAGCCGGGAAGTACTTCGCATTGAAGTATTCTAGAAACTGCTCCCACGTCTACTTCTTGTCGACGCTGCGCTCCATGGAGTCCCACCAGTGATGGACATTGCCTTTCAATTGAGCCCTCAGTGCTGTCATCCAAAGGTCCGAAGGTAGTTAAGATGCCTCCAATAACATCTCCGTGTTGGTGACCCAATCGAAGATCTCCTTTGCGATCTCACTCCCATTTGATGAAACCCTCAAATTGTACCAGCTAGATGAACTGGTACATGTGCTGGTGCTGGGGTAGGTGGCCTCTCCAGAACTGCCATCAAGCTCTATCTCATAGTCTCGGCCTGATGCCACTGCACCTGCATCATGGCCTAAAAAAACTGGAATATCTGTGGATGTCCCTCTGACTGCGGCATCTGAGGTGGAAAGGGTGGTGGTGGTGGCAATGGAATCTCCGGCTGTGCTGAAGGTATCTCCTGAGTCGTCGGCCCCTCGGGCTGCAACATTAGCGTGGCCCTCGAAGTTTGACCCTCGAGGTGTTGTGTCGGGACAGTCTGTGAAGTCTGGCCCTCGTGCTACTGCGTCGGATCATCCTGAGAAGTCTGGTGCCAGTGTATCAACGGGGCCTGTGGTATCACCGAGGCCTGTAGTGGTGGTTGCTATCAAGGTGGTCCAAGGAATGTATCCTCTCTCTGTGCGGTGGCGGATGGCACAATGGCACCATATGCCTCACGTCCGCTACGCAAGTTCATCTCTCTACAAGAGATAGAACTACAAAAAAAGTACGGGAATAAACAAACAGGATGTGGATATTCAAATAATTAATGTGAAGGAGGTTCAAAGACGGTAGTCAAGGTGGATGAGATCTAATAATTTTTATCCTATTGCAGGCTCGCTGGGCATGATACCATACCACAAGCGATAAACAGAGACCATCATGGGCCACCACTAAAACCATGTCACGTCCAGTCCTAAAATATAAGAGACCATGCCACATGGCAATGGCCAGCTAATACGACTCCGAAGGATTTCCCAATTTAATGGACCCGACGAAGCGTACTACGATGTCCTAAAATACTATCAAGTCCAATATGCTATCATACAGCAGGTAAATGTCTAATCTTATCCACATAATATAATATAATAAAGACTGAAGCAAGTACTGGTAATTAAAATACAAGAGTCTGAATATCCATAATACATCTAAAATAGTCTGAATGGAGACAAACCCACTGAAATACATCAATAAAATAAAAGTACGGAAAGAAGTAAGGTAACTAGACTAGAGTATCAACTAGCTAGATAAGAATGCTTTAGTCCGAAACAGCAACGTACCCCAAATCACGGGAACTCCTCTGCAAATGCCTCAAAGTCCTCAGCCACGAATTCGATCTCTACTCCTACTCCGTAGATGGTCAAGTACAAGTGCTCGTCCGGATTTGGAAAGGAACCAAGCCTTCAGAGGGACGTAACAAGATACAAAAGTATATGCCATAAAGTAAATACTGTGTAAACTCGAGGGTGATCTAACCAGCTAAGTGAAATGTACTTAAAGACAACCTTGATACGTATGGGTAGGTAAAAGGTATAAAGCGTAACGTCAAGCCAGAGGCTAAGTATCTGGCATTAGCTGTAAACTGGATACCAGAAGTATATGCTGACTACATCACCGATCATGATAACGCGCAGCTAGTAACCTTTGCTAGATGTATCGACAAGCATATACGCCCATAACCGGGTAGCACATAGCCCATAACCGGGTAACACATAGCCCATAACCGGGTAACATTGAGGCTCACGACCCCGTAGTTTACTCTGAAACTACGGTAGCTAAATGTCTGTCCCATACGTCTACTAATTGTCTTCTCTGCCCAATGCCAATGTACATGTCATGAATACGACGTGGACATCTCACACTATAATGCAAGTCACTAAAAAAAATATAAATATGCTAAATACCATCACACATGCTGCTCATACTGATGGCCAGTCAAGTATGAAGCACGCGTCCCTATATGAACTCACTCTGTGACATGCAATGATACATGTCAAGGCCTGGGGAGTCATATTGATAACTCCACAACTTTAGGTGCGTCCACTAGACGCTAGGTCAAACACAAGTTCTAACATCAATGCCTTCGTTGACTGCACCCGAGTCATTCTCAGATGCGCCCAGTTATATAATATTAAAATAATAAAACATACAACTAATAATAACTGAATTTAAACAATACAATAAGGGAAGGTATACTTGCTTGGAACTTCGATGTGAACAAGTAAGGATCCAGAACCCGCAGTCAAGGTAGAACCATCTTGGGTGCCTATGAATATATAACAATAAATATCAATCACTATATTACACTATGCTAATCATGCACAAGAGTAGAACTTATGCAACATCATTAGTCACGCAGAGTCTAAACCAAATAAATGTTCTAACTAAATAGGTTGGCTAAGGTTGACTAGTCAAGGATCAAGGAAGTAGGTGTACACTTAGTCTACTAGTCCCACAACATTTACAAGTCATCCTAAGGTATAATTTCTCATATGTTACAATCGCGGTCACAACTAGGATTCACTTAGGTGCTAAGTTGCACCTCTAACACATGGGTACTAGGTATTCTACTTACTAATATTTCTATGTACATGGGTGACACATTCACGTTCTCAAGATACGTGTCACATAATTTTGGTAAATATTAGGGTTCCTCCTCAAGTTTATTTAATTTAAATAAAATAACTAACTTAATACATAACATGGTATTTAACTCAATTGCACTCTCCTTATACCAAACTATGATGTGTCAACATGTACGTCAATTGTTAGGTCTAAGCCCTCAAACATGAACTCTACCTAAACATGGTGTGAAAATACTCTATAACATGCATTATCCATGTTATGTATGCATTTACACAACCACAATCGTGCATGTAGTTTCTGGAAATTAATTATAAATAGGTTATTTGCATGATTAACAAATATTAAACAATGGAAAGATATAAAGATCTAGGTATTTACAACCATGCTTAATGAAGGAAGGAAGAAGAAAAAAGAGAAGAAGAGGATGATACCAGAGGGGGGGATGGTGTTCGGAGGTGGAGCAGTAGGTCGGGGGTGTAGCTCCGGAGATGGGCTCGGCCAGGGGTGCTCCGGCGCCTGAGCTCCGGCCGGGGGTGCGCAGCAACCGCAGCTGCACTGCAAAAGCAACAACATCAGCAACACTGGCAGCAGCTCGCAGTTATGGAAGCAGCTCACAGCAATAGCAGCAACTCACACCGGCAGCGGCAACGGCTTGGTGGCGGTGGCAGGTTGCTGGTGGTGGCGGGATGGTCGTGGGATAAGGTGGATGTTGACAGTGGTGGTGGTCGTGAGGAGGAGGCGAGGAAGAAGGTGGAAGGGAGGTCGGGTGATGGTGAGGGTGGTGGTTGATGGCTGTGAGGGAGTTAGTCGATGAGGAGGTGGTGGTCGGTTGTGGTGGCGACTGAGGTGATGGCTGTGGTGGTTGGAGGTTGCGGTGGTGAAGATGGCGGTGGTGACGTGAGGGAAGGGTGATGTAGGTGGTGATCGTGAGGAGGAGGAGAGGAAGAAGGAGGTGGCCGATTGATGGAGAAAGTCGGATTGATGGTCGGAGGAGGAGGAGAGGAGGGAGGTTACTGATGGTGGTGGTGATCGTGAGGAGAGGGAGGAGGTCGGCTATCGTTGGTCGGAGGAGGAGAAGAAGTCGAGGAAGGAGGAGTTGGCCGGAGGAGGAAGAAGAAGGAGGAGAAAGTTGGTGGCGTACTGTCGAGGGTGGTAGTGTTGGCTGTGGTGGCCATGGGGATGATGGTAGTGGCATGATGGCTGTGGTCGGAGGAGAGGGAGGAGGTCGGCAGTGACGGTCGGAGGAGAGGAAGGAGTTGGCCGGAGGAGGAGTGAAGAAGGAGGAGGTGGTGGTGATGTTAGGGTTTCGGTTTTGGATAGGGATGGTGGCGGCTAAATTTTGGAGAGAGGGAGAGAGAGTTAATGTAGGAGAGAGAGGAGGAGGGAATGGGGATTAGGACCGGCCACATGGCTATTTCTAGGGATGGGGGAAAGATTCTTCATAAAGAAATGAATGGTTGGGATAAATTTAAATGGAGGGTGGTGATGATATAGGTGAAAAGGTGGTGTGTTGTACACACAAAATGGGGAGGGGGAATGTAGGTGACCGGTCAAAGAATGGAGGGTGGTTTTCTTCATGGTTTTGCTCTAATGAGAGGTGAACACCTAGTTGCTTATTTGCACAAAAGCCCTTAACAATTTAGAAATTGCACAAACAAGGGAGATTGGGATTGGATGAGAAAAAATACCATGTTTGGTGTGATGTAGTGGATTAAAATGGTGTGTGGTGTTTAGTATGAATCTTGAGGGTGCGAGTGGGGGTTTGGGTTGGTGTTGGGTGTAGTTTTGGGTTAGGTTGAGTCCTTACACCAATTTAATTAAAATTAGTGTCAATAGTGTTCTTTAATTAATTGAAAGTGCATATGATTAAAATTGGGTGGGACACAAGTGTCATGGACGTAGTAGACTCAGCATAGATTATTCTTATAAATTGGGTTGCACAAAACTGGTCGAGGTTGTGTCTCCAATTTCGATTGGAACAGACAAAGTTACAAAGTTGGATTTATTTGGATTTAAAAATATATATTTGTAACGAATATTGTTCGACTAAAATGAAGCACAATAGAGGGTATTTATGAGTTACACAAATGTCAGAATAGAAGGCTGGCACGTCTAGGTCAAGTGTGTAAAAAAAATTTGAAGGCAGAAGCTAGAGTAGCGCTCCAAACATATCGAAGCAACGGTAAGGTACACCAAGGAAATTTAATTAAAAAAGGAAAATTAATAACTCCATTAAATAATTTAAAAATAATCCTAAATGAATCCTAATCCTAGATTTGGGTCAGGGAATTTATATTAATGCACGAAATAGATGTAATATTAGAGATTTTTTTGCACACTGCATTGTATGTCTTTGAATTCACTGTCCCCAAACCCCCACCATTAATAAATGGAAAGAATAATTTTTGTACAAAAAGACATGCAATGCTTGTGGTTACCAGGTATAAGATCCTGCTATTGGAAAAAATAAGACTTTTTCGTCTTTGAGATGAGATAAAAATAAAAATGGAAGAGAAGAGAAATTAAGAGGGAAAACACACACAAGATTTACCGAGGTTCAGCTCAATTTGAGCCTACTTCCTCCGCCCGCCCCTTCTTCATCATTTTTACTATAATAAAATGAAAGACTACAAGAGCATTCTCTCAACTTGGTACAACTTGACTTGAGGATCACTTTCTTTCATAAACTAACTTGAGGTGGATTACAAGTGTGAGGATTACAAGTTGTGTATTATTCTTCTTGTTACTTGTTATGTTCAACCTTCACCATATCACCTCTATATATAGGGAGGATATACCTCTTGGGTACATCACATTCATTGCATGAAGAAGTCCAAAGGAAAGATTCGTTCATCTATCATCAATGTTGCATACCGGCTGAATGCATGCAGAATATGAATATATATGCTACTTCAGATGGTCATAACTTCTTCAATACACCTCCAAATAACCTAGTTCAAAGTCTGAATAAAAGAAAAAACTTTTCTCAACAACTTTTGTATTGAATACCGAGCCAAATAATGATTGCAACAACTTCGAAATAGCCTCCCAAAACTTAATCTTGTCACATAAACTGCACCCAGAAAAATGGCTAAGTACTTGGCCAAACCCAACCATGGGTGACCGATTTCCATCAATCTCCCCCTCCATCCTCATGAGGAAAAAGTTCTCAAATAGTAGTCATACCTGCCTTCCTACGGCAGAAGTTATGCTTCTCTTTTGGTAGAGGCTTCGTCATCATGTCAAACGGATTTTGTCTTGTATCAATCTTCTTAATATGCATCAAGCGATTCTCCAAAGTATCTCGGATCCAGTGATGACGTACATCAATGTGCTTTATCCTTGAGTAATAGGTAGCGTTTTTACTCAAGTTAATGACGCTCTGACTGTCACAATATAGAGTGTACTTCTCTTGCTTGAGAGATTACTCCTTTAAAAAATTATTCATCCATAAGAACTCCTTACTGGCTTCTGTAGTAGAAATATATTCAACTTCTGTGGTGGATAGAGCGATACACTTTTGCAGCTTTGATTGCAATGATACGGATCCCCGTACAAAGGTAAACAAGTATCCTGATGTGGACTTTCTCTTGTCCAAGTCAACTTCCATGTCAGAATCAGTATAACCATCCAAGATAGGTTTGCCATCTTCAAAAAATAAAAAATATTTAGAGGTTCCTCTAAGATATCTTAGGATCCACTTTATTGCTTTCCAATGTGCTTTACCAGGATTGGCAAGAAAATGACTTACTACTCCAACCGCATGTGCTATGTCGGGTCTTGTACAAACCATTGAGTACATCAAACTTTCGACGGCCGAGGCAAATGGAATGCTCTTCATCTCCTCCTTCTCCTTCTCACTTGAAGGGTTTTTTTGTGTACTTAGCTTAAAATGAGTTGCTAGTAGTGTGCTGACTGGCTTAGAGTTCACCATATTGAACCTCTCCAGAACACGTCTAATGTATCTTTCTTGTGATAGCCACAACTTTCTCGCACTTCTGTCCTGAGAGATCTTCATTCCCAATATATATTGTGCTGCTCCTAATTCCTTCATATCAAAGGACTTGCTTAGCTCTTTCTTCAACCTGTCAATCTTGGACATGTCTTTTCCAGCAACAAGCATATCATCAACATATAGAGAAAGAATAATGAAATAATTATCAGAGAACTTCTGGACATAAATACAATGATCTGCAAATGTTCATTTGTACCCATGGTCAAGCATAAAAGAATCAAATCTTTTATACAACTGTCGCGGTGCCTGCTTGAGCCTGTACAAGCTCTTCTTCAATTTACAAACCAAGTGTTCCTTGCCCTTTATCTTGAAACCCTCTGGCTGCTCCATATAGATATCTTTCGTCAAATCTCCATGGAGGAATGCAGTCTTCACATCTAACTGCTCAACTTCAAGATTTTGGAAAGCAACAAGACCAAGAATAACGTGAATAGAAAATATCTTCACAACAGGAGAAAATATTTCTTCATAGTCAATACCTTGCTTCTGACTGAAACCTTTCACCACGAGGCGCGCTTTGTACTTGAGTTGGCCATTTCCTTCATTCTTGATTTTGAACACCTATTTGTTCTTCAAGGCTTTTTTGTTCTTCGGTGGCTCCACCAAGTCATAAGTGTGGTTCTTATGCAAAGAATCAATCTCCTCTTGCATAGCTTTCTTCTACTTAGCATGATATTCATGAACTTGTGCTTCATGAAAACTTTCTGGTTCACCTTTATCTGTCACCATAGTATATTCTGAAGCAGGATATCTAGTTGAGGGTTGTCGTTCTCTCTCTGACCGTCTCAACTGAGGTGCTGGTGGCTGATCCATATGCGGTGGCTCTGGATGTTCATACCCCCCCTGATCAGAACCTAGAAAACCTGTAATTTCTTCTTCTTCCTGCACATCTTAAAAATTATTATTTTTTGGCATAGGAGAAGGAATAACAATAGGCGTGGAGATTGGATCTGGGACAATATAGTATTTTGTGTCTCTTCTTCTTTTTCAAAATTAGCAAGTATTTATCTTCACAAAATACAACATCCCTGCTCCTTACAATTTTCTTGTTTATAGGATCCCACAACCTATATCCAAATTCATTATTTCCATATCCTAAGAAGATGCATGGAATAGCTTTGTCATCAAGTTTTGTTCTTTTCTCCTTATGTACATGCACAAATGCCTTGCACCCGAATACACGCAAGTGGAAATATGAAATATCTTTTCCACTCCAAACCCTTTCAGGAATATCTCCATCCAAAGGAACTGAGGGGGACAAGTTTATCAAGTAGCAGGTTGTTCGCACTGCCTCTCCCCAAAATATTTTTGGTAATTTGGCTAAGGATAGCATACTTCTTATCCTTTCCATAATTGTGTGGTTCATTCTTTTTGCAACCCCATTATGTTGTGGTGTGTGAGGCACAGTCTTTTGGTATCTAATGCCATATTTAGAACAATAATCTTCAAATATCCTTGAAGTATACTCACCACCATTATCTGTGTGAATACACTTCAAGAGATTTTCGGTTTCTCTTTCTACTTTGGTATGGAAGTCTTTGAAAACTTTAAAGACTTGATCTTTGGCTTTTATGACATACACCCACACCTTTCTAGATGCATCATCTATGAAGGTCACAAAGTAGGAGGCACCACTAAAGATTTTTACATTTATGGGTCCGCACACATCCGAATAGACTAAGTCCAATATGTTGGTTTCTTTTTTGTTATATTTTTTAACAAAAGATACCCGGTATTATTTTTTAATTAAGCAATGATCATAGTAGGATAGTGTTTTACCTTGCATGGATTGAAGTAGTTGTCGCATTGCGAAAGTTTGTAGTCCTTTCTCGCTCATGTAGCCAAGCCACTTGTGCCACAAATCCATAGAGGTACCTTTCACTGTTCCAAGTTCATCAATCTTTAAGTGGAACTGAGTCTTATAGAGAGTGCAACACTTCTTTTCTCTCGCCAGTACAAGTGATCATTTGGTAAGCTTCTAGCATCCTTTACCAAAGCTGCTTGTGTATCCTTTCTCATCAAGCTTGCCGGTGGAGAGAAGATTGAGACGAAGATCGGGCACAAATCTAACATCTTTTAGAACCATCTTTGTTCTAAGGTTAGTGGTAACACAAATATTTTCAATGCCAAGAATTTGAGAAGAGTTTTTGTTACCAATTTTTATCATTCCAAGGTTACCTTCACAAAGAGAAGTGAAGTAGTCCTTTCGGGGAGTAGCATGGTAGGAGGCACCAGAATCAATCACCCATTCTGAGTCTTGGCAAGTGAGATTTGTACAGTCTTCTTCACATGCCGAGAAAAGTACGTACGATTTTATTGTCAGTGACAACTGTTGCACTTTCATTCTTTTCTTGCTTCTCATTGGTCCTTTCTTCCTTTTGTTCTCTCTTGAGCTTGCGGCATTACCGTTTTATGTGTCCACTCTTCCCGTAGTAATAGCAACTAATGTCCTTCCTAGCCTTTGATTTTTCTCTTGACTTGTCTCAGTTCTGTCGGCTTTTGCTCCTCCCCTTATTCTCGGTGATAAGGACATGAGAATGGGAGGATCCAGATGACTGTCTTTGAATTTCTTCATTCAAGAGGCTGCTTGTAACTTGGTTCATGGATACAACTCCGTCAGGTGAGGAGTTGCTAAGAGACACCACCATAGTCTCCCAACTATCCGGTAACGAGCTAAGAAGAAGAAGGGCTTGAAGCTCGTCGTCCAACACCATCTTCATAGCTGCAAGCTGATTAACATTATTTTGACTTTCATTCAGATGTTCAGATATGTAATCACCTTCCTTGAACTTGAGATTGACAAGCTTCCAAATCAAGAAAGCTTTGTTTCCGGCGGTCTTCCTCTCGTAGAGATCTTCAAGTTTCTTCCACAAGCTGTTCGTCGAAGTCTCATTTGACACATGATGGAATACAGTATCATCCACCCATCATCGAATGGTGCCAATGGTGTTCCGGTCGAGCTTCTTACATTCTTTCACCGTCATGGAATCCGGCTTGGAAGATTCACCTTCAACCGGTACATAGAGGTCCTTGCAATAGAGAAGGTCCGTCATGTTCGCCTTCCATATCATCTAGTTGCGGCCATTCAAGCTGATCATCCCAATGCCACCAATGGGAGTCTCCAGAGTCTCCATCTCAACACGAGATTAGCAACCTGTGCTCTGATACCACTATTGAAAAAAATAAGACATTTTCCATCTTTGTGATTAGATAAAAATAAAAATGGAAGAGAAGAGAAATTAAGAGAGAGAACATACACAAGATTTACCGAGGTTCAGCTCAATTTGAGCCTATGTCCTCCGCCCGTCCCTTCTTCACCGTTTTTACTATAATCAAATGAATGATTACAAGGACATTCTCTCAAGTTAGTACAACTTAACTTGATGATCATTTTCTCTCACAAACTTACTTGGGGTGGATTACAAGTGTGAGAATTACAAGTTGTGTATTGTTCTTCTTGTTACTTGTGTTCAACTTTTACCATCTTTTCTCTATTTATAGGGAGGATATGCTTCTTAGGTACATCACATTCATTGCATGAAGAAGTCCAAAGAAAAGATATGTTCCTTCTCCCAAGATTCGTTCATCTATCATCAATGTTGCGTGCAAGCTGAATGCATGCAGAATATGAATAGATATGCTACTTCAGATGGTCATAACTTCTTCAATACACCTCCAAATGACCTGGTTCAAAGCCTGGATGAAAGATAAAACTTTTCTCAACATTTTTTTTAGACCGAGTCAAATAATGATTGCAACATCTTCGAAATAACCTCCAAAAACTGAATCTTGTTACAGAAACTGCACCCAGAAAAATGATTAAGTCTCGGCCGAATCCAACCATGGGTGACCGATAAGTTTATGTTTATTCATCGTGGAGATGAAATCCGTTCCCATCGCCTGCCCCCAATGCCATGATCTTATACCTGGTAACCATGGCAGAATCTTATACCTGGTAACAACAAGCGTTGCATGCCTTTTTGTGTAACTTTCGTAAATAACTTTATTAAATTCTAAAGGGAACAGGGTTCGTTGCAAACAGAGCACTACTAAAATGTAAAGGTGCAAAAAGGACAGAAAAGTTTTGACTGAATATATTGAAGGTTTCGAACTCGAGTAAAATTAATCATGGAGATACATCTTGTCATCTTGATCTCGATCCAAGGACGCTAGTTCAAAGGAAGCCATGCAGGAAAGACGTTTTTTTTAGATGCAGGAAAGACAGTTGCATGGAAGGGAATACTTACAACAAAATAATTATAAACAGTTGACTCTAAATTAGTGCAAATTCTTTTGGACCGGGGGTCTGGACCGGTTTGGATTGACCCGGTTTAAAATTTTGGACTTTGGGAATGGGTCAAGATTTTGAACTAAAAAGTCGAACTCGAGTGACCCTTGTGCTTACCGAAGAGAGATATAAGACTCTGAGTGGGTGGCGGAAGATCAATGGATCGAGCCACGGGGACGTATTATTTCTTCCATTTATTTGGTGGCAGTTGGGAGACAGTGGGCCCAAAAGACATAAAACGCAGCTTACACAAAGTACCGAGCATTACGTCGAAAATTTCAAAAAAAAAAAACTAAAAAAATATAAATAAATAAAACTTTGGACTTATGAAAAAATAATTTTAATAAAGAAAATTTATTAATTTTAGATCTTCATGCCCATTTTAATAAAGAAACTTTAATTTTAGATATTCAAAAATAATTTTAATAAAGAAACTTTATTCTTTTTAAGCTGAAAAAGTGAAAGTACATATTTTATGTTCTATTTGATCTTCAAGTCTTTGATCTTCATGCCCATTTTTTGAATCTTTGGTGCCTCTTCATTATTCAGTTCCAAGTATTGAGTCTGCCATTAATGTTGACTTCCAAAATCTTTTTTAAGTAAAAGATTAAAAATTAAATTCATTAATGTCGGCAACTTTCATTTTTTAAGTATTGAGTCGCCATTTCGCACAAACCTAATCATCAATGCAAATGTTGACTTCCAAAATCTTCTTTAGCCACATACTTCTTTTATTACATAGCATTCTTGGACCTGCACTAAAACAAGATTATAATACACCATTGACACCATGGTCATTAGAATATCACGTGTCAAAGATGAAAGTATACGATAATTTTTTGTGTGTAATTTTCACCACTCTAAAATTTAAAAAAAAAATCATCGTCATCATCTTAATCATAAGAGTATGAATACAAGGATAATTTTCTTGAGTTGGAAGAGAATATTGCTTTTGTTTCTTCCTTTAGTATACTCTTAGCATGAGATATAAATTAGAAATTAAACCAGAGTTGCTGCTGCTATTGCTGCTGCTACTACTACTACTACTACTACCTTGAACGGTTGTATCAAATCGGTTCGATATGACTTTTTATATATAAACTAATTAAAATATATAAATGTTATTTGATTTCAAATTTTAAGCTACTTACCTCAACGTCCATATTGTCATAAAAACTATTTAACAATATAAATATACCATCTAATTTAGGAACTAAAACTACAGGCAAACAAATATAAAAGAGTTATTTCACGCTAATATTTTAGAAATTGTGGATCCATTTTGGAAATGACATAATCAAAATAAAGAACATTTCTATATTTTGCTAATAAATGAGAGATATTAATGATTTATGTTAAAACTAAAGAAAATATTGAATAATAAACTATAGATAAAATACATATAATATTATAAAACGATTCTAAAGATTCAAAAACTGAAGTAGAAAGCTAACCAATCATTCTCGATTATTGGTAATTAAATTTACATTAATATAATGTGTAATAACATCTCTATAATTAATAAAAGATTTCAAAATTAAATAGATACAATTATATCTTTGTTGTGCATCATTAATAAATATCCTAAATGTTAAACTATATTTTGCACATAATATTTTAAATTTTTGTTGCCTACTTGGTGATTCAAACTTACTAGACATGTTATAATATTTTCTAAATTTGCTTGAAAATTTTGAAGGTATTCTTGCACAATTAAATTAACAATATGACAAGAACATCTTATATGAAAATGTCTTCTTTCTAATATAGTATAGAAATTGAGATTTTAAAATATTGATATAAGAAATATTATTACTAGTATTATCAGAAAAAAATAATTTTTTTATTTTGAATATTAAATTTATATAACACTTGTAATATGGCTCCACCAATTGCACATGTAGTATGTAGAAATTTCGGTCTTAGACAAAGAAATCTTTTTTGTAAAACTTAATTTCGCATCAATGTACCATGATACAAGCACATGATACAAACAAAATGATAATTTTTTTGGTAGTCCATATATCATAAGTTAAAAAAAATACTAATATTTCTAAACTTTCTTTCAAAGCTATTTTTTTCAAATATTTTAATAGCTTATGCTCTATTAGTAGATCTAGAAACTTTAGTAAAACAAATATTTAGTGTACTACTTACATAGTCATAATATGGTTCACTCTCACCAAATGTAACAGGTTATTTTTATATCACAAATAATATATTTTGTTAAGTTAGTTTTATTATGAGCAGCAGGATAAGTAAAGTTTTGTATTAAAGATCATTGAGAATCGATGTTTAACTGTGTTTATCTAGCATTAATTATGTCATTGACATAACATGTTTCATAGTGTCTCTCCTGTGACGTCATTTATTTCCATTTAAATATTCTGTTGTATTTTTTGCATTGTGGAGCTTTATCTATTTGTTTTTGGTTGTTGGGATCTAAGGGCCCGTTTGGTTCACTGCAATGTAATCGCAATCGTAATTGAATCGAATGAAAAAATATATACTCACACAACTTCGGTATTTTTCTAGTTGAAATATTACTATTAATACTTCCATAAATGGAGGTAACACTTGTGTCGTTGGTTGTTATTTCCTACAAGATTATTAGCATAATAATAATTATCAAAATTATTATAAACATTGTAATAATGATCTGGAAGATTTTCATAGTGTTGGTAAAAACTAGCTGCATCATGGGGGATCCATATTTGTAAAAAATATTATAATTAAGAAAACTAAACAATTTTAAATATCAAAATTAACTACTTTTATAATAATAATAATATTTTTTTTTTACTTAATTTTCTCCAAAGTCAGATATAAATTGTTGTATCTTGTTAGTGGTCGATCCAGTTGAAACCTCTAAATTTTTCAAAAACTTATGATTTTTCTTGTTCTTCAATCTTTAGAAAATAGCTACTTCCTCGAATATAATACGAGATTGCATGTAAGTATTAAAAGAGAGGAAAAAAGTTTATGGTAAATTTAAATGAATTAAGTCCTATTTGTAGAAATTTTTGAATGCCAAATGACCACAAATATCCTCAAAATATAGTTGTTATATGCGTATTTTGATTATTTTAGCAAAATTATCAAAATATTCCTTACAACATTCAAAAAATAGTTATAAAAATAAGGATATTTTGGTAAAGTACTAACTAAAATACTAATATGGTTATTGTTTTTTTTTTTTTACCAATATATCTCCCAATGTTTATCTAACGATTAGTAGAAGAGAGGAGAATTGTTGAAACTAATTTTTTGAAATGATACATGATTATTGCAACTAACTAAATTCTTGGTACTAATAGATATATACATTTCTTCAAGATAAATGTCATAGAGCTTCATCCTCCATGTCCTATGGTCCTTGGCTTCTTGTCTTACTCAAGAGGGTAGATATTATATACAACTGCCTAGCATGGGCAGGCTCTTGGACCACGCTTTGACAAAACCGGCCATTTTGTATGGGCCAGCCGAGCCAGTGGCCTGACCCTGATGCGAAACGGGCCAAAATTTGATCGAGCCGAACTAACCACTCTAGTTGCCCCTACCCATTTTGCATGGGCCGGATTTGATAGAGCCGGAAGCAACGACTCTAGTTCCCCCTACCAATTTTGCATTCTAACACACACATAAAGCCACCAAACTTAACTTGCTCTTGTGGTCAGTAAGAAGAGGTATAACCTTTCTGGCTAGACAGACGGTCTCGGGATCAAACCACAAAAAAGATATGGGACAGTAGATCCAAATGACATACAACTCAACGTGTACAAAGTTCCGTACGTATTGTCGGACATCTCAAAAAATAAAAAATAAAAAACACTTAAAGCCACAAGACTTCGAGCTCTTCTTTACAAAAGTTCAATAGAGTCCTATTTAAATGCTTTCCTCAAATACTCTTTTACATAAAAGTTCCCAAGCTTAACAAAATATTCTAATCAGTTATTGATACCCAAATGTAATAACAACATCCATAAACAAATGTATCACAACAGTAGTTAGAATAATGAAGAGACTATTGCATGTACTTTATAATATAGATTATTATAATTTCTTTTTTTGAATTTTTTTTATTCCTTAATATGTTTATATCTAAACAATTCTACAAAATACAGTTATTATACTTATGTTTTAACAAAAAAAATCATCCAAACTTTTAAAGAATTTTTTAGAGCCAAATTATTTGCGAACTTCAAACTTGTGAATATGGCAACGATAAACACTATAAAATATGCATTTATCATAATCTATGTCATCTTTATAGTACAACATTCATCCATTTTGACATGCATCGATTTTTACATATCTTAAACAACGTCATATAACCATTCTTTAGATCGGTAGAGCGTCTAAGCAACTTCACACGTTGTGCGACAAGATCCCAATAATCAGCTCTATTAAGTGAGTATAACACTTTTGTGTCACATTGAAATCGAACTTGATACATAGGTAACCACCTCCAATGGAGAATGGTTCTCGCAACCAGGTATATGGAAGTTCCTACTTTCTCCAACAACTCCGTGAATTACACAGCATTGACATTCGACGTTTCAATTATATCAAAATTAGGATCTGCAACATCAAAAATCATGTTTAAGTCCAGTCAATCTTATCATTGTCATCAAAATAATCATTGACGTCCATAGGATGGGATGAATGTTGGTCCGGTACTAAAGAAACAAGTAGTGACATACATATTGTTTCATGACACGCATATTGTGCACGAATTTACGGCTGTACATCCATGAAGGATTACCCAAAGAATATTTTGAATTTATTCTATGGATATAAATAGCTAGATATTTTTACAATGAGATGGATACACAAGATTATTTAGTAAGATTCCTAAGTCAGCCAGAGCCGTCTCTACAGTAGTACTTACATAGGCTTGTGCCTAGGGTTCCATGTTCTAAGAGGTTCCATATTTTTATACTATATATATATATATATATATATATATATATATATATATATATATATATATATATATATATTGTATAATTCGTTCAGTTGTATGTCTGAATCTCGGAAACAACAATAATCTCTTTAATTATTTAATTGACCGAAATTTGTTTAAATAATTTATCTAGGACCTCTAAATCTTTTGAGACAGCTATGTGTCTAGCGAAGGTTTTCAAAGTCATGAAGTTGTATTTGTAGTCCTAGAAAAAGGCCAAGGCCGACCTCGACCTCTTGTGGGTCATGTTGGACCGGAGTGTTTTCCTAAGCAGAGAAGTAGGGGTTGTCTAACTCCGAAGTTATATTTGGACTTATCCATGGGCCGATCCTAAAATAGGCTTACAACAAAGAAAAGGTTGAGATCTTGAGGAGTGAGGAGGAGGTTTGCCTATACATAGTTGTAGTGGAGGTGTGCTGTAAACCCCCGAATTTTCAAATTATTAAATCTTGGATTTTTTCCAATTTTCTGGAATTTTTTGGGAATTTTCTGTAATTAAAATCAAGATTTTCAATTAATAAATGATTTTTAGTTGGCAATAAATAATATTAAAATATCATGAAAATAATATTTTTGGGTGTAAAATGAAAAATTGGACTTAGGATAATTTTTTTGGATTTTTCTGGGCCTCAGACCTATTTTTAAATGCCTGAAAACTATTTTATTAATTAATTAATTAATTATCTATTTATTTAATTATTTATTATTTATTATTTATTATTTTTTTATTTTTTTCTGCGGGCCGCCCAGGCCCATTGGGCCGCGGCCCGGCCCGTTAGCCTCAGCCCAGACCCGTCCTAACGGGTCGGGTCGGGCGCACCCGAACCCGAACCGCTAGCCCGCACCCCCCTCGACCCGGTCCCCCTCTCTCCCTCGCCTCCGCGTCGCGCGCCGCCTCCGCCGCGCCCTCCCCCGCACCGGCCGCCCTCGCTCGCCCCACGACCGCCACGTCCTCCGCTCCGTCCGGGCTGCGCCCCTCTCCTCCGCCCTATAAATGGCCCCCAAACCCCTCGACTCCGGCCATCCCTCCCCAGAACGCCACCCGCCGCTCCGCCGCTCACCGCCACCGTCGACCCCCGCCGTGCCCAGCCCCGCACCGCCAGCGCCTCCCTCCTCCCTCGCCGCGCGCCACCGGCCGCCGTCTCCTCCCCGCAGCAACCGCAGCAGCAGCACGCAGCTCCCACCGCCGCTGCCGGCCGTCCTGAGCCACCGCCGACCGCCAGCAGCTCCGCCTCGCTCCGGCGAACAGTCCCCCGCCCTCGCCGGTCGCCCAGCAGCCGCCCTCCGCCGTCCACGACCGGATTCCGACGAGAACCCTAACCCTAGCCCTAATTCCCAATTTCCGTGTCCGACACGAGTCGGACACGACTCGACCCTGAATTTTCAGGTCCCCTTCAGGTACGTGTAACTTTCGTCTCGTAGCTCGGTTTCCAATTCCGCAAATTGCGTTGTGAAGTCTGTATGACCCTCTCGGTGTCCGGACAAACTGTTCGGGACATCGCGTCCTGTGGTGATCGCACACCGCAATCCAAAAACAGGAAAAATCAGACTCTGTTTTACCCCGGAACTGAGTACGCCCCGCCAAACGGGACGACTTGGTCGCGTGCGGTCTTCACAGATACGTACGCATCGTCGATACGGACGTGTGAGTTGTCGTGGAAGCTGATTCGGGTGTGCGTGCACACCGGAATCAACGCGTATCCGCGGACATCGCCCCGTATCTGCCTTCTCTGCAATTCACCCTAACTTCGTGCACACACGTCGGATCGAGACAAAACTTACGCCATCGGACTCGTAGCGATACGCTGGTCCTGTGGGTCAAGTTTGGTTCGATTCTGAGAACGTTGACGAAATCGCGTGTCGTGGGCCCCACAAGCCCCGCTCGACGGGCGATTTTGTGTTCGGCTCATCGGAATCCAAATCTGGAAGTTCCGTTGGGTTCGTATCAGCGTTCCTGACCTGTTGACACTAAGTTTGGTGAATTTGGAGACCTTTGACCCGGACACGTTTTTCGGTGCAAAGCGGGCCCACCGGCGGACCCCGTTTCGACCCGAAACTGTCGTTTTTTGTCCTTGTCTCCAAATTGGACCCAAGGACAGGCGTTTCTAGCTATTTGATATCTTTTGAGCATGATGGTAATGTCTATTTCAGCTTTTGGACTCATCTCTGGACTTTTCTCCCAAGAACCAAATTAATCAGATCCAAACAACAGGCAAGTACCTGCACTTCAAGTTAATCTTTATATATTGTGATAATTAATTCCCTGCCTTACATGTACCCTTGATGATTACACCTAGTGTTAGAAATACTGGATTTCATGTCTTGAATAATGGAGTTCCTGTCTTGTTTTTCATGTCGGGTGGGAGAATACCTAGAAGGCATGTAGTTTACCCTTCCCCTTGTCATGTTTAATAGCTGTTGGTACACGACTGTACCTCAGCCGGATCTCGATTTTCCCTGTTTAATAGCCGTTCATGACGGCCGGATTAGCCTTATAAACCCCTACATGCCAACTATGTATTCTAAAAACAAACACAAGTTCACACAGATAGTTTCTGGTCATGTTATATTTCTTGCTGGCTATTGTAGTTCCATTTCCTTTTTCATTTATTTCTGTTTCTCATATTCCTGTTTACAGTTTAACTCTGAGATAATAATGTTCTGTTATGCTGTTTCTCAACATGATATCAAATATTTAATTGTCATAAAATATTTAGTTTAACCTTGTTGTGCACTGTGTACTTTGCTCCTTTCCTGACTGGATCTGTTGATTTAGGCGATGATGAGGATCTTGCCCCTACTTATTATGGTCCCTATGAGGGGACTGATGATACCTATGAGGAGCCAGAACCCACCCAGGAGACCCCTGCTGCTGAGTAGCTAGTAGTAGCTATCTTTCATTTATATTCTCATCTTATTTATCGGGTTTGTCCCCGATTTCAATATTGAATTCCTGTACTAAAATATTTGAATCTGTTGTCACATTTATGTTCAGTTGAAATCTTAAGTTTCATTCTCATTTTTATCTTGCCTATGTTATTTGTGAATGAGCTAGTTAGCAAATAATGGATTGACCTAGACAGCGTACTACCGCCGACTCTGCGGCGTAGGCTGGACGTACCCACGCACTCGTGCTCGAATTTCCGGGTGCGGGTCGTGACATGTGCTCCCTGTTTTGAGATGATAATATTAGGTTCTGGATGCAGATGTATGGTGGGTATGTATTAATTAGGTCAAACTTGACCTAACTTTCCCTTAGCTTTATGCGAGCTTTTACAAAGTAATGTTGGGACAGCACAACCATTCAAAGTGGGCATTTCTTCACTCCCATTTGGAGTTCTGGATACTCGAGCAAACCGATAGTTGACACCAGATATGAAAGAAGGAGAAAAAGCACACAATATTGAAAGATGTTACTCAGAGAAAGTTGGTTTATTTGGTTCGGAGAAGAAAAAGAGCAGGACTATGCTTTCTAGCTTTAAAGAGGCAATTCCTTGTATAGTAAGTAACAAGCAATTTCACATAGACATTATGAGTGGGTGCTTCAAATAGCACAGAGACACTAAAAGTACTAATCAATACATCCTCTCTTCAAAGCTCCGCCAATGTTAAGATTGTACGAATAGTTCGTATGATTGGCTCAAAAAGATTGTACGGTCTCACTTCATTAATAATTCCGAAATCAAATTTTCGATAATTAAATTTTTTTTTAAAATTATATTTGGATGAATATATAAATATTTTTAGAAAAACTAAAAAAATATATAATAAAAAAAAACTGTGAAAAAAATGCAAAATCTTAAAAATAAAAAGAAGAAAAAAAAATCTTAAATAAATGAAAAAGAACAAATTTTTTTTGGAAAAAAGCAACCAAAAAAAATTCAGGGCAAAAACATTATACCACCAACCTATTTGTAAGGGATATGATTTCCATGTTTTGCGGATAAATTATTTACTCGGATATTTGTAATTTCCGAGAATAATTTTTTTTTATAACCTAAACAAACATGGAAATAGTTTTCTACTCTAATATTTTTTCGAGAATAAAACAAATTATCGTGTACCAAATGTCCTGTTAGGGTCTCCATATACATACCTTAAAAACCAAGTTATAGGGAGGGAGCTACATGAGAAAAGCCACGTCATCTACAGTATGAACATCTGTCTCTAACATTAGAAACGTACAAGAAATATTATTCCTAAAATCAGAAGAAACATGTCAATGACTAAAGTGAAGCATATCCCCGACACAATTTCAAAATCCAAATCACACAGAAGCACAACGTAAACACAATAATATTTACGTGAAAAATATTAAGAAAAAATCATGGGACGATCGGAGTCAAACCCGAAAAAGCCTCCCCTAATAGAATAAAGATTATACACTGACTCCTTTAAAACTCCTCCACCTATCTACACGGATCATCCCAATACTTCAAATCGATAGATAAATTACAATGAGTAATAAAAGGATTACCGAAGGCGAGAATACATGAAAGAACCAATGAGGAACTCCTAGAAAAGATCTCTCTTCAAATCAACCCTTGAAACTTCGAAACACCTCATTCTCTCCTTAGAAAATTGTACTCTTGAGAAATCTCTCTCCTTAGAATATTATGCATGAGGATTATGGTTAAAAAATTCCTATTTAAACCAACCATATTCTTGAGATAACCTGAACCATTGATTTTGATTCAACAGTGTTAATAAAACATGCGAAGTGGGTCTTAAACCTTTACAGGGGCTTGTCGACGGTATACTATACCGGTGGTATACCACTTATCTACTGCCAACCATTTTAAAGCAGCTGCAGGAGTGGAAGTATACCACGATATACAAGAACGTTCTGAAATGAAACATGCAATTTGCGGCATACCGACGATATACCGGTAGTGTACTATTGGTGTACCGTCCCTTGTGATATGCTCAGCACAAACTTCTGATACGCACTCAAATAGAGCCACTTTTGTCTCCTTCGACTTTCCGAGATTCTTCGACATATGATGTTGTTCGTCGCACTCCAAGATCTTCTCTACATAGGTTGGGAACCCTACCCAACACCAATATCTAAATCATCATCCATGTTTTGTTATTGTAGTAAATTGAATTTTTTTTACACAATATGGTTGTAGAAGCATAAAAAATCTCCTATGTGCCATAGTCCCTATGCGTCAAAATTCAAAAGACGCATGACTTGTAGGACACATAATGTCACTTCAGTCAAGTCAGAGCATTTATGACTCTGATAGCAATAATGCTCTGAAATGCCTCGATTCCGATGCTGACAGTTGGCGTCAATGCCCACGTCACCACCATAAATACTTTTGTCACTATGCAGTCATACAACGCCACGTGTATGTAAGACAAAGCTCTCCATGCGTCTCTGGCCCATGCGTCACAAACTCCATGTGTTCAATGCGTCTCTGGCCCCATGTGTCCCAAACTCCATGTTTCCTATGCGTCTCTAGTCCATGCGTCCCAAACACCATGCGTTCAATATGAAAGTGTTCCTCAAGCCAAAATCTTTCTGTTGCAACTGAGGAGATTCTCTATAGGCCAAGTGTCAAGCTAACTAAGTCACGCACACCGAGGATGAGAAACGACCAAATTTTTAGCAACAACAAATTCCAACAAAGACTCCACGTGGCAACTCGGCCATGACATGCGTCTACGGTTGCAACAGAATCTTGTTGAGGTTGGACACGTCACAGATCCAACATCTATGTGCGCATAACATGTGCGCATAAGCTCGTCAGCACAATAACTATAAATAGTGGGGTTGTATACCCACAACAGGGACACACACAGAAAGAGACAGGGGAGAGAATTCCAGAAAGCATTCACATTCTCTCATCGGACCGTCAACGGAGTAAAGAAGCGGTTGCAGTGCTCAATCTCCATCGTCACACTTCCCAGAATCAAAAAATATTATACTTAGATTTTCTGTTTAAGAATTTTTGTACTTCTCTTGTTTGTTACACAATAAAATTTTGTTCAAACTTGAATAAATGACAAACAAGGTGGCGACTCTACTGGGGACATCCTTCGCCTCTGATGAGAAGGTAGTGACACAGTTCGATGCGACGAATCTGGATTTAACCCAGAAGATGCTGGTGGTATACTTCGACCAGCAAGCTTCCGAAGAAATGCTTTCTGAGGGCAGCGCGAGTCCTTCGCCAAGGCTAGCAAAGCCTAAGAAGACCCGCAGGACTTGGGTTGCAAAGGCTAGTGTGCCTCACCCAACTGCGGAGCATGTGCTTCCTGTCTCTCTACTTGATGGTCAAGATGCACATCACATGTCTACCCAAGTTGTCCCTATTCATGTGGCAGCCACGTTTGAGGAGAAGGCTGCATAGCACTTGAGCTGTGGCAGAGTAAAATACTACGATGTCAGAAGTTTGGGAGCTGATATACAGTCTATGCGCCCACAACAAGGGGTGCAGAAGAAGAACCATGCGGCACCAAACTCCACGCGCAAAAAATAGCTCCATGCGCCCTAGACGGCAAAAGAGACTCTGTCTTTGACAGAGTCACATGCGGCGCTAACTCCATGCGCCATACTAAAGAAGAAAAAAATTCAAACTTGGACTCCTCGTACTATGAATCAATGCGTGCTAAGACAAGAAAGTCTAGGGTAGGGTGAGCTCGCCAATCTCGAGCCACTGCTTAAGCAACTAACCGTCAGCATGCACCGCTAACTGTAACGCGTTCCCCTGAAGGAAAGCTGTACAAGACCGACCTATGCGTCTAGCCCACAGTGGCACACGGACAGGGTCAGTCTCATAAGTCTTTCACTCATGAATTAGGGCAAATTCTTGTACGAACCCCAGGCAAGGGAGAAAAAACAACACCTACACACACCCCGGTACTCGGTCTACCCGTGCTCTTAAGGAGGGTGTAAAGGTGAATCATTCCTCGCCTGACTTGCGTGATGTGATCAATCATAAGCGCAAATCAAATGAGACAACTACGATGTGTGAGATGTCCCCTCCTGGGCATCGTTGTGCCAATATCATCATCAATTGCTGCTATGCTAAAGTAGCAGTACCTGCAAACATGCAGTAAGCATTTCAATGATTGCAACCAAGATCCAGTAGTGTCCCAAAAAATAGGTGCAAATACCAGAAGAGGAGTTTTCCTTCGCCTCATGTTGCTCCACTTGAAAGTGTCCTTCTACGAGAGGAGGCTAGAAGTCCAGCACCTCCAATCCTCCACTCTCAACCAGTGTATCGAAGAGCCAGAAGCAAGCAGCGGTACCTATGGAAGGAGTTTTTCTAGGCACTCACTCGAAGGAAAAACTATTAACAATTGGGGGTGGTACTTTCTTGAAACTCAGGATCACTTCGTCAGCTGGGGGTAGCAATCCTCTGGAACTCTACAATAATCCATCATTTCGAAGGGATAGTGATTCCCAAGGGACAGACACGAAGATCCCTGGGGGTACCCACCCTCATCCAAGTGAAGCACTGTAACCTCCGTATCCTAAAATTCATGCTTAAATATTATTTTTAGGTTAATTTGGGGCTAGTGGGATTTTTCCATAATTTTTGTTAATTAAAAACTAGTAACCCTAATTTTCTAGGACTTTCAAGAATTTATTTTAGGGTCAAATATAATTAAAAATATTTCAAACTTTTATTTTAGGTTCTAAATAATAAAATATATTTTCTAGAATTTTTTGGGAATTTTCTGATTATTTTTAGCATTTATTTTGAGTTAATTAGGGAAAACTGAATTAAAAACTAATTTCTGAAAAAGAAAACCCAAAAAGTAATTAATTCTGCCCAGTCAGCAAACAGGGGGCCCACTTGTCAGCCTCCCGCAGTGAACAGTGCCGGGCCCGCCTGTCAGTGACCGCTGAGTGGGTGCGAGCCGAGCCGACCTCGAGCCGAGCCGAGTCAGAGTTCGACTCGGACTCAGCTGAGCCGAGCCGCGTGGATCTGCGACCGTTCGATCTGGGCGGGGCTGCACGGATGGCTGCCATGTGTCAAGATCTGAGCCGCAGCTGCTTTCTCTCTCCTCTATATATATATATATATTAGTTTAGTTATTCATTTTTAGGGTTTTTCTTCAGCCGAATTTTGGAGAATTGCCATCTAGGGTTCCTTCATCTTCCAGAAGCCATTGCGCATAGTTCTGGACTCCAAACAAGGCCTAGTTTTTTGTGTTAGAACGATATTGAGGTTAGCTTTCTGATTATATAATTTTTTTTATGAAATTATGATTATTAAATTCTGGAAAATTCGTAGAATACAGCATGTCCGAAAATAGATGTGTTTCGATGTTTTCGCGATTCCGGGAGAACCAGGAATCAGAATCACGAACCGTTTAAAGTCTCGAAAAGCTAATGTCGAGATCATTGACATTTTTTTTTCTAGAATTTAATTCGAAGTTTTTCATACTTTTAATTCTGTAGAACTTCTAGGTTAGAATTTAACCATTAGTGCACAATACGAAACTTGTACGTGCCATAATTCCCAAACGAATTTGAATTCGGACGAGCCATAAATTCTAGTATATTTTTGACATTGAAATCTATAGGAATTCATGCATGAAAGTTGAGTTTGTGTCAGTTGACTTTTTGGTCAATAGATCGCCTCGATTTGTGTGCCATGCGTCTCGAGTTGATAAAATTCAGTTCTTTTGGATAAAAATTTAGGCATTTACCTAAAAATTAGAATAATAAGATTAAAATAGGATTTTAGAGTAATTATTCTAGAATTAAATAAATTATCTTTTGACATGGTAAATTTGTAATACATAGGCTATTTGGACTGTGACTTGGACTCTGATTCATACCAGCAGCAGGACCCCAGGCGAGTACATTCTCTGACAGTTTCTATTATGTTGATTATCTCTATAATTCTTATTGTATAGCGTACATGACTCTGACACTGTTCTTTACACGAGTTGGCATCATTGAGAACTGTCACGAGGAGTCGTGATTGGAATCCATCGTGCTAGCTGGGGGAAATAGGAAAATATTAGTAGCTTATGTGATCATACCCAAACCTTACATGCATCATAGCTCACCCACACCTCACGTCGGTGCAGCCTGACCCTTACATGCCTCATCACTGTTACATATGGTTAGCCGGACTTATTGGGGATGATCGCTAATCAATATAATGAGTCATATAGTCCCAAGCCGATCACATGATATGCTGATGTTTCACACACTTAGTTAGATGATTCTTGATATGCATCTCTATTATATTGATCTAGCATCTCCACATATTCTAGTTATTATTCTTGTACACACTTATATACCAGTTCATTGTTCTTGAGTGTACTTGTATTTCTATTTCGTTGCTAGATGTACATTGATGATGACATGCTCCAGTGTTCCATTTATTCCAATATTTCTATTTCCAGTATATCCATGCTCGTCAGTATTTCTTATTAGCAGTATTCATATCTGTCTTGTATTTCTTTACACTGTATTATAGTTTTTGTCAATATGCAAGGAACTGCTGTTAGAGGTGTATTTCGTTCCAATCCTGACTGGATATTTTTTCAGACTGTGACATAGAGGACTTATTTTCGACATACTTGGAGACTGGATGTTATTGATTGCAGGTTAGACTATTTATTATTGTCTAGACTTGTCTTGTACTTTATTTGTTTTCTTCGATATCTCATCGTGCTCTAGTTTATATGATTGAGTATCCCATATTATATTGTGATATCTGTGTCTCCTTATAGAGTTGCATATTCATGTGAGAGTGATTAGCTAGTATTGTGACCTAGACAGCGTTCTACCGCCGATGCTGCGGCGTAGGCTGGACGTACCCACGCTCTCGTGCCCCTATACTGGGTGCGGGTCGTGACAAGCACCTTCCGACACTGGGGTAGTAATCCCTCTGAATCCTAGGAAGATGCGGTACTGCCAACTTTCCCCGAGGACTACTCAATGCAAGAGTCCAAGATGGAAAGTGAGAGATCTACCGTTCCGTTTGTCTCTTCCCATGTAAGGATAATTTACATGGCTGAGTGTCATGACCCGCACCCGGAATAAGGGCACGAGTATGTGGGTACGTTCAGCCTACGCCACAACATCGACGGTAGAACCCTGTGTCATAACCCGCACCCTAGATTTGGGCATGAGTCATAGGTACGTCCAGCCTACGCCACAGTGTCAACGGTAGAACACTGTACAATATACCACAAGTATAATCTATAACTCATAACATATATACATCTCCACACTATACTCAATCACAGACACTAGTTTAAATGAATACACCAAGATAATAATAAAATAATAGTCTTGATGCGGGTTCAAGGAATCTCCCCAAAATCTAAATATCCAAAGTACAATACTCAAAATACTTTAAACAAAATTTTCGGAGAACAATCCAGTCCCAAAATAACTAACAAAATCAACTACTACTAAACTACTCCATTGCAGACGGTATCTGAGCTGCTAACTCTCCCTGATCCTCCGGAAGGACAAGATCAAGCTTTATTATGTCGCTAGCATACAGTCCATAATGTGTAGGGATTGCATCCTCATTGTAGTCACCTAAAATATTTATCCAGTCAGAAAGGGAACGAGTACATCACAGTGAAAACAGTTCCAACACATGGTAGAAGCTATAAGATAATAAATAGTAATGAATATATGATAGCAACAAAACTGAAATCATAATAAGGCAACTAGAATAAATAAATACTAAAGTCCTGTCATGGCAACATATAGTACAATATCTCCAAGCAACAAAGGAAATAACTGAAATGTATGGAAGAACAGATAGGAACAACTACTCTATGTGATTTGAAATACCTTGTTGACATGTGAACGGCTAAGGGGTAAAATCCGGCAAACCACACATGTCGTGCATGGCTGCTATTATTCCAGTAAGACCATGGGATAGAAATAATAGTTCGCACGTCCACTAAGTATTTTCCCTCCCTACGAGTATAACATGGATTCTGAACTAGTCACGAAGAAATAACAATAATCCAGAACAATCACGTATCTCATAATAAGAATCCATCATACTAATCCGTGTAGCAAGTGTCAATAATCAAATAATCAATACTAATCATGCATTATAGAGACTATCAAGCACTAAAAGTAATCACGAAAATGTATTCGCCTGTGGTCCATAGCTGGTATGAATCAGAATCCAAGTCACATTCCAAATAGCCTATGTAGTACAAATTTACCATATCAAAAAATAAGTTATTTTAATTTATTTAATTCTAAAATAATTACTCTAAAATCATATTTTAATATTATTATTCTAATTTTTAGGTTAATTCCTAAATTTTGTCCAAAGAAACTAAATTTTATCAACTCGAGACTCATGGCACGCAAATCGAGGCAATCTGTTGACCTAAAAGTCAGCCGATACAAACTCAACTTTCATGCATGGTTTTTTGTAGATTTTATCATCACAAACATGCTACAATTTATGGCCCATCCGGATTCAAATTCGTTTGAAAATTATTGCACATATAAAATTGCATTATGCAACGGTGGTTGATTGCTAACCTACAAGTTCTACAGAATTAACAGTATATAAATATTTTTTATTAAATCCTAGGAAAAACATATGTCAATGATCTCGACATTATCTTTCTGAAACTTTAAACGGTTCATGATTCTAGTTTTTTGTTCTCCCGAAATCGCGAAAATATCGAGACACATCTATTTTTGGACATGCTGTTCTCTACGAATTTTCCAGAATTTAATATTCATAATTTCATGAAAAAATTTATATATTCAGAAAACTAACCTCAATACGGTTCTAATACAAGAAACTGGACCACATTTGGAGTCCGGAGCTATGAGTAATGGCTTCTGGAAGATGAAGGAAATCCTAGATGACAATTCCCAAAAATTGGCTACAAGAAAACCCTAGAAATTATAAACTAAATACTATATATATATATAGGAGAGAAAGAGAGAGCAGCCGCGGCTAAAGGATGTGCCATGTGGCATTCATCCGCTGCTGTCTGCTCGGATCGAGCGGCCAGCGTTCAAGCCGACTTGGCTAGGCTGAGTCTGAGTCAGATTAGGACTCGGCTCGGCTCAGCTCGGCTTGGCTTGGCTTGGACCGACTCCACCTGTAACCCACCCTCGCCCTCTCTCACTGACCGCTTGGCCCCGCTGACTGGGCCGCGCTGGCTGACACGCAGGCCAGGCTGGCTGCTGACTGGGAGGGTTGGTTTTATTAGGTTTTTCTTTTTCTGAAAATTAGTTTTTAATTCAGTTTTTCATAATTAACTCAAAATAAATGCTAAAAATAATCAAAAAATTTCTAGTTTTCTAGAAAATATATTTGATTATTTAGAACCTAAAATAAAAGTTTGAGATATTTTTAATTATATTTGACACTAAAATAAATTCTTGAAAGTCCTAAAAAATTAGTGTTATTAGTTTTTAATTAACTAAAAATTATGAAAAAATTCCAATAGCCCCAAATTAACCTAATAACAACTTTAAGCTAGAATTTTAGGATATGGAGGTTACAAGTCTATCCTCCTAAAAAAAAATTTTGTCCTCGAAATTTAGGGCAGAACAAATACAAGAAAAAATTACCTCATGGTGCAAAAAGATAGGGGTAACGCTCTCGCATCTCCTCTTCCCGCTCCCAAGTAGATTCACCGGAAGAATGATGCCTCCAAGCGACGCAAAATAAGGGAATTACTTGGTTATGAAGAACTTTATCTCTGCGGTCTAGGATCTCCATGGGCTGCTCCGGATAACGGAGGCTTGGTCCAACATCAAGCTCCGAATGATCTAATACATGGCTAGGATCAGCCACGTATCGCCTCAGCTGGGATACATGGAACACGTTGTGTACTCCTTCCAATGTAGGCGGTAAGGCTAGTCGATAAGCAACTGCCCCGACCTTCTCCAGAATATTGAAAGGTCCGATGAATCTTGGACTAAGCTTTCTACCTCCACCGAAACGAATCGTTCCACGTATCGGAGAGATCCTCAAGAACACTAAGTAACCAACCTATGCCAAAACAGGAACTTAACACATAATCTAAGAATATAATAGATATTTAAATAAACGAATCGATTCCTCAAACTCTAGCGGTCTTCTGTGGCTATCGGCCCACTGCTTCTATCTGTCCTAAGCCACACGAAGTCTTTCTCTAATCTGCTTCACTTTTTCTGCAACATCAACTACCATCACTGGTCCCAAAAGTACTCTCTCTCTCTCCTACATTATCCCAAGATAATGGAGTTCGGCATCTCCTACAATACAAAGCCTCGAAAGAAGACATCTCGATACTGGCCTGATAGCTATTGTTGTATGCAAACTCTACCAGGTGAAGATGATCCTCCCACGAGCCACCAAAATCTAGTACACATGTCCGAAACATATCCTCGAGCATCTGAATTATCTTCTCTGACTGTCCATCCGTCTGAGGGTGGTAAGCAGTACTAAATTTGAGTTGGGTACCCAAGCTAGCCTGCAAACTCCTCCAAAAGTGGGACATAAATCTACTATCCCGATCGGACACGATGCTTACTGGAACTCCATGTAGCCTGACTATCTGTCTCATATATAAATTGGCGAGCTTCTCCGTGGTCAATCCCACTTTGAAAGGCAAAAAGTGGGGTAATTTGGTCAGCCTGTCAACAATGACCCGAATAGCGTCCTTTTCTCTTGGAGTGCGTGAAAGTTCGGAAACAAAACCCATCGTGATATGCTCCCATTTCCACTCAGGAATCGGTAGGGGCTGTAGCAATCCTTCTGGTTTCTGCCTCTCGGCTTTGACCTGCTGGCACACTAAACATCTGGAGACAAAACATGCTACCTCTCGCTTCATCCCATACCACTACACGTATTCCCTCAGGTCCTTATACATCTTATTAGCTCCCGGATGTATAGAATACTAGGAACGATAAGCCTCCAGCATGATCTCTTCCCGCAGGTGCCCACTAGGCACACATAATCGAGTCCCGTGCCTTAGTGAACCATCCTCAGCAATAGAGAAGTCATCCATCAATCATGCCTGCACTAGAGCTCTGAGGTTTCGCAGACCCTCATCCTGGTACTGTATCCCTCGGATCTTCTCTATCAACCCCGACTGAATCTGTATGCCCATCATCTGCATCTCCATCCCTGGAATAATAACCTCGATACCCAGGCTATCCAAGTCTGCCAATAAGTGGTGATCCGTTGTCAAGTATATTGCTACTGGATACATGCTCAAGGCATCGACAACTACGTTAGCCTTCCCTGGATGATACTGTAGTGAGATATCAAAATCCTTTATCAGTTCTAGCCACCTGAGCTGCCTCATATTTAGCCCTTTCTGCGTAATGACGTACTTCAAGCTCTTGTGGTCAGTATATATTTCTACACGCTCTCGATAAAGATAATGTCTCCACAACTTTATAGCAAAAATTATTGCTGCTAATTCCAAGTCATGAGTGGGATAGTTTCTCTCATGTGGTCACAATTATCTAGAAGCATATGCCACCATCTTTTTGTCTGTTCTAGAACACATCCCAAGCCCTTCCCCGAAGCATATCTATAAATGACAAATCCACTCGTCCCCGATGGCACCATCAAAACAGGCGATGTGGTCAATCTCTTCTTTTGCTCATTAAATGCAGCCTAACATTCTTCGGTCGACACGAACTGCACATCCTTCCGAGTGAGTCTAGTCAACGGTTCTGCGATCCGAGAAAAATCCTTTATAAATTTCCTGTAATATTCGACCAATCCTAAGAAGCTTCTGATATTTGCAACAGAACTCGGAGTGGTCCAAGACTCTACAGCAGCAATCTTCATTGGATCCACCAAAATTCCGTCTCTAGTCACCACATGCCCAAGGAACCCTATCTTATCTAGGAAGAACTCACATTTTGAGAGTTTTCCATAGAGATTCTCCTTCCGAAGGGTCTCTAGCACAATACTTAGATGCTTCTCGTGCTTTTTCGGTGTATTCAAATAGACAAGGATATCATCTATGAATACTAATATATACCAGTCTATGCACCCTCATGTTAGGAATCAAATATAACACCACTAAATACATGAATCATAGTAAATATCAAATAATAAAAACTATCAGAGAATGTACTCGCCTGTGGTCCTGAGCAATGAATGTCAAACTGTGTCTGAACTTGTGTCACACTGACCTAAATATGAATAATATGTCAAATAAGTAAATTGGTATCATAAACATGCAAAACTAGTTTGAAACTAGGTCTCTAGGTCCATACTAGGTTAAACTAAGTCAAACTAGGTCGTACTAGGTCAATACCTTGATTCTAGGTTCATACTAATCTTATCTTGCTAATATCTAAGGTATATTAATTAATACTAGTAAATACTAGCTAATATTAAGTAATACTAACTAGTACTAGCCAAATACACTATATTATATATATCATGTATACTATATATAACTTTAATATAACTCTAACTCATAGTATTTAGGCTATAACTCATCTACCTAGATACTACTGCTTCAAGGTAAAGCTTTTACCTTAACTAGTCCCAATTACCATGACCATAACAAACTTATGGGTATCATATATATATATATATATATATATATATATATATATATATATATATATATATATATATATATATATATATTGTAAGACAAAATGAGTATTTGATTCTTGATCAGAATAATCTGTGTATTTGTTCAAACTCAACTTGGCCTTTAAATTGCCATTTACAACTCTAACAGAATGCATAAAAGTAGTACCCTCTAATCATATTTTAACTAAGTGATAACAAATCAAAAGAATAGATCAAATAACAACATTCCTAAAGGCTAGGATTTATTGAAACCCATATAACAACCTCTTCAACCTCCTCAACATGATTAACTCTAACAAATCACCCCCTTAAGACTGTTGCATGAGATTCACCTCTATGACGCCGAGCATCTATCTCATCTCAATGAACTTGACTTGCTCGAGCGCCTTGGTATGAATGTCAGTGATCTGCTCTTCAATGTTGATGTACTCGACCTTAACCTTTCCTCTCTCGACGCACTCCCGAATAAAATAATACCTTATATCAATATGTTTGCTTCGGTCATGGAAGACGAGATTCTTGCTGAGGGAGATGGCGGACTTGTTGTCTACCTTGAGCATGCTGCTACCGGCCTCCTTGTTCTTCGAGTCACAAAGGAGTTTTACAATCCAAATGCCTTGGCATGCCGCCATTGTCGCGACAATGTACTCGGCCTTGCAGGATGACAATGCCACGACCATCTGCTTCTGAGATTGCCAGCTAATGAGGCTACAACTGAGAAAGAATAGCACGCCAGTGGTGCTCTTGCGGGTGTCGATGTCACCTACCATGTCACTGTCATTATAGCCGATCAGTCGTGGTTCCTCCACCTTCTTTGCGTAGCGACAGCCAAAGTGACGTGTGCCGGCGACGTAATAAAGGATGCGCTTGACGGCAGAAAGGTGTTCGATGGTTGGGTTCTCCATGAACCGACTCACATAGCCCACCGCGTACGAGGTTTCTGGGCTCTTGTGCACCAAGTACCGGAGGATCCCGACGATGCTCCTGTAGGATGTGGCATCAGTCGGAGGGGCTGAGCTCACCTTGCTTAGCTTGAACCTTGGTTCCATGGGGACGTGGAATGGGTTGCAATCCACCATGCCACTCTTCTCCAATATTTTGAGCATATATGCCTCCTGACTGAGGGTGATAAAGCTATTGGACTGCTGCACCTTGATGCCGAGGTAGAAGGTGAGCAATCCACCATGCTTAGCTTGAACCTCAGTTCCATGGGGACGTGGCACGGGTTGTAATCCACCATGCCACTCTTCTCCAATATTTTGAGCGCATATGCCTCCTGACTGAGGGTGATAAAGCCATTGGACTGCTGCACCTTGTTGCCGAGGTAGAAGGTGAGCAATCCCAAGTCACTCATTTTGAACAAGGCCTTCATTTCCTTCTTGAACTTGACAATCTCTTATGGGTTCGTCCCGATGATGATGAGATCGTCGACGTACACACCCACAAGTAGGCAAGATGGACCTTTGACGCATGTATACACAGCGTTCTCCTGTGCACTCTGGTGGAAACCAAGTGACAGTGGGCAACTGTCAAGCTTGGTGTTCCAAGCCCTCGGTGTTTGCCGCAGCCCGTACAATGCCTTATCAAGTTTCACACTTTATGCTCCTGTCCTTCGACAACAAAGCTAGAAGGTTGGGCAACGTACACCTCCTCCATGAGGTCGCCGTTGAAGAATGCCGTCTTCTCGTCTATGTGGTACAATGCCCACCCCTCATACGCGGTGAGTGCGATCAACAAACGGATGGAATCAAGGAAAGCAACCAGCGCGAATACTTTCTCGAAGTACATTCCTTGCCTTTGCACATAGCCTTTTGTCACGAGCCGCGCCTTGTGCTTCAGTACGACATCGTGCTCATCCTTCTTGAGCTTGTAGACCCACCTCAAACCGATCGGACGGTGGTCGAGTAGGAGGCCTACAAGGTGCCATGTACTATTTTTCTCAATGGAGCTTATCTCCTCGAGCATCGCTTGGCACCAATATCGGTATTTCTCGGATTCAAAAAAAGTGGCAGGTTCCTCGCCAACCATGAGGAGCAGCTCGTTGGCATCGAGCTCGTGGACGGTGGTCGTGTCAAGCAAGCTCGCCAAGGTCCTGTACCTGCACGGCTTATTGTCATCAGCGTCGAGCATGGCCGAGGCGTTGGTGGGTGGCCAGAAAAATTCTACTCCACTTTGTACCACCAAGTTGGATGTTTCTTCCCCAGATGCTATAACGACCCATTTCGTTCAAACGGACAGCCGATTCAAACTGTAAAAGTGCCATGACCCAACCCGCTTTACTCAGCGAGAAGACTCGTTTGAGGCAAAGGATTTTCCGACTTGGCCCTTCAGAAGTTCCATCTTAGGCTTTCAGAGGCTTGCTCGGAGTATCGCTCGACCGAGGTGAATCATCGCTAAGGTGGGTGGCTACGATGGACTTATCTTTGCTCAGCCAACACACTTAAAATATGGACGCTACATGCTAGTCACTAGGTGAATCATCGCCTACATGCTAATAAAGAATACAACGCACCTAGATAAGAGAATAATCCTAACTTGTATTGTTTGTGTTAGAACATGGAAATGAAACTTTGTTAATAAATGGACCCTTGTATGCTACCTTTGCCTTGTGCAACTAGACCCTGCTATGCCTCGAGTGAAATATTATACTCTTCGTAGTGCACTGCATTACTTGCTACACTGCACGTCCATGGACTATGTCGCTCGGTATGTCCCTTTACGGTTTCACTCATCGCTTTACCCCCGACCCGTGCCAACACGAATGCTTAAGTTTGAAATATAAATGCATGCTTGCCTGCTTAGTGTAGTTTATACTCGTTGTCTCGTTTCAATGTTTGCTACACGAAATCATGCCATAATCAAGTAACACTATCCGTATCGTGCATCCATTTAGTTTGCCAGAAGACTATCGAATAGTCCTTTTGTGCAATATGAACCTACAAATATCCGGGATCGTTAGGTCACCAAGGCAATCCCCGAATCAGGGGAATGCATCAAGTCAAGTTACATCTGAACAAGAATTGTGTCAAGTAAATCAATGAATCACAACTCGGGGAGCAATACTCGTTCAGAAAAAGAATCAAGAATTATCATGTCATATTGTGAATCTGGAATGACACAAGACTTGTATGGTCACGGACAACTCATGCATGAGGTATCTACTTCCTCGGACGATCACCGGGGAACTGGGATCGTACCGACCTAAAAGGATGAATGGTATATTGCGTGCCAATTTTGGTTAAGGTATGTGAACTCCGTCTTTGGGGCAGGGCAATACACGGTATTCGACCTTGGTAGAGCATACTACCTTGGACTATCCGTCTACCCATTGATAATCGCTTGATTCGACGGGATGGCATAAAATGGCTCTTCTATATCACATATTTGCATTGCTTGTCTTGTATAAAAAGGGTTGCACCCTATTCCGTCACGAGACTATAAATCGATCCTTTATGGCTAAGCCAGTGACCTCATGATCATATAGATAAGTCATCCTCGCTTAACGGCAATCCGCATGCGAGTCATTGCATCGCATCCAATAACATGAAACACCTAAACGATCTTGAGTATAACACATTTGTACATATGGAACACTTAAACATCCTCAACAACACTTCTGTATAACCTGTATACTCGTGCACCCGAAACATAATCCCGTTCACAACACTTGTGTTTGTATATGCTATTGCCCATGAATTATATATATATATATATATATATATATATATATATATATATATATATATATATATATATATATGCTCATGCTTGAATTAACTTAGTTTGCCTTGGACAAGAAAGGACATATGGTAAGTTGGTAAGTCTCGCCGTGTTCTTTATATCGTACGGTGCACTGCCACACGAGTTAGGCTTTACATCATTGTCATAAAACTGATCGTAAGGCAAGATTAGAAAGATAACCTAATAGATGGTGCATGAAACCTATATAACGTGTTTGGATTTGTCGAGCGGACGCGTAGCCTCCCCACCAGTGCATTCATGTACTAATAACCCACCAGATTGCTTACAGGGTGCAGAAGAACCTCGTTTGGTACGGATGTCTCCTTCGTGCATGCTAAGACGTGGAGTTAACTCTGAAGTCTTAGATTATTGCGTCCGGAACTGAAGCACATATACAAGACATAATGTTGGAACATCGCCTATACATCATTCCATAAACGTAGCCACTTGGCACGCTTTTACTGTTTCAGAGAGAGAGGCTTGAGCGACTTGTAATCTTGGCCTAGCGCCACTTGTAACACTTGTTCAATATCAATAAAGAGTTTGTTTTACTTCTACTTATGTTATTCAATGCTTTCGCTATTGACGACTCTATGAACTTGTTATCAATCGTCTATGCATTTGTAATTCCGCTGCGCTCGGACAATCTGTGCGACACTATGGCTTAGACTTCTTACCGCCTGCATAGACCACGGCCTTGTACGGGCATGACCCACGCTCCTACGGCATCACGTCCAGATGGGTCAAGGGATCGTCCCGCGGGAGCGCTGGCGCGGTGATTCGTGCCTAGCGGGGATAGTCGATTGCCTGCGGGAGATCGGGGCGTGACATGTTGGTATCAGAGCATAGCTTTACGCCTTTGGACTTCGTTTTGATTTTCTCAGTTTCGAAAGCTCGTTCGTGGGTTATATGCATACGCTCTCTCTCAATATCCTATCAGAATATTCCAAACAATAAGTCTAAATACTTTCAAAAAGTGCATATAAATAATATGATTGCTTGTACAAAATTGTGATGCGAAGGCTTTTGTGCCGACCTGTGCTAGACTTGTGGGATTAGACTCGTGCTAGAATTTGCAAGTTATGTGCGAACCTGAATACTTATATGTGATTACCCAACTGGTTAGTGTGCGGAATAAAATTTTGCCCGAACGGTTAGCTATGAACACAGCCTTTCGGCTAAGTTGTGTCGAGTATCGCACGCCAAGACCCTTTGGTGAAAGCTAAGTTGCAAACGAGATGGGGATATCGTTCAGGAAAAGGATAAGTCAGACTTAGAATGATAACCGATAGAACCCTTATCAGATTTTTGCTAAGGCGAACATAGAGAATCGTGCTTGAATTTTGGTAAATAGCTCAAACGGTATTTCGTGTCGAAAGATACAAAATCGAATATGGTTTACTTGGATGACTATCAACGGGATATATAAGAGACTAAGATTTATCAAACGATACCTAAGTATTATACAGGAATTCTAAGAACAACTTGGTAAAAATGCTAGCGATTGATGCGAACATCGATTGAGGATTTGATTGGGTGACTCGATTCCGAGTGGTGTATGGATTACTTAGAAATGTTCAAACGGATTCATAGGTCTCGTATGATAGTCGGATTGAACGAATTAAGAAATGTCTTGAACAAGTGTTAAGGCTTATATCGAATAGGGATTCGTGGAAATGGGAATCGATATCTTGGTTAAGGAAACTTGCTGAAAACTTGGAGGATTGTGCGAGCGATTTCGGATTGAAACAAATGGATTAAACTTTAATACAATATATCGCTCGAATAGAAGTTAGCCCAAGAATGAATATTGTGGTTCAATGAAAGAGATAAGAGATAAGGATTTGACTTGGAGTTTGGAAAAATGATCTTGAAATCAAGTTAGAAAATATTACATTTGAAATCAGTCCCCAACGAGAACAATTATCCTGCGGGAGCGCCGGCGTGGTGATTTCACGTACGACGGGGATGATCGAATTCATGGGAACATGTTCGGTGATTATTTCAAACGAACTCGATGAACAGAACGTATCAAAAGTGCATAAACTTGGGCTGGAATATTTGAAACTTAGTTGCTCGAGGAATGATAGAAGTAGACTATGGATTTACTGTGGTAACATTGAAGTTGGATGATTTTGCTAGACAAATTATATCACTGCATGAAAGAACATGGCTTGATGGATTTTATATATAACTTGGATGAAGCAAGGTGTAAGACCCCTAATTTTTATCAACCGTATTACTTATTTAATTATAGTAGTTATGAGCTAAATAGAGGAAATAGATTTTTATTTAATTTTTTATTCGAGATGTTTATGCATCTAGGGGATTTATAGGGCCATTATAAATTTTTCCTAATTTATTCCATGTAGGAGACCCTTTGGACAGTTGCTAGCTTAATGGTATACACCAATATAATTTTTAGAATTTTCTATAGATATAATTAAATTAGAAAAAATTTCCTATTGGATACTATACCCAAAACTCGAAACCCAAACTCCTAAACCCACTATCCGTTTGCACCCGAACCCGCGTAGAACAAATATGAAGCAGCAACAGCAGTAGCAAAAACCTACTTTGCTTTTTCTTTCTCCGCGCGTAAAACAATCCCACTGCTTGATTTCCTTTCACCCGCGCGTAAAGTAACCCCTACGTATATTCATTCCCTTTTTCCGCATGTGACTCATTCTCCACCGCCTCTTTACCTATTATTACTAATCTCTCCTCAACCGAAACCTAAACCAATGAAAGGAAGAAACAGCAGCGACAGTAGTTTCTTAAACACTAAGTTTTTCCTACCGCCTCTTATTCTTTATATATATACAACTTTTCCAAAACCTAACTATAATTCTTCTTTCACAAACAAACACACTGCTTTGGATGTGCACTATACAGAACTTTTGCTCGGCAAGTATACCTTGCCATTGAACTATTATTTATATTCCAACTGATAGATGCATGTTTAATTCTGCTTATATAGATGTTTATTTATGTAGATTTTTTGACTTAATTTATGAGACCATCCAAGTATTATGGAGCATCTTTAGATTCATTGGCCCGGACACAGTTGTTAAATGAGTTATGAGTCTCATATAGATCACGGACTGCGTGACAGGTCTGGCCTTCTGTGCGTATTGGCCATGCGTTAGGGATGACTGCTGATAGAAACTTTGTATGCTAGTAGACCTGGCAGTTATTTAGAGGTATTATCGTATCATGTATATGACATGTTTAGAGCATGGGGTAGAAAGAACAACAAGTAAGGCATTTGGGCTCCTTTGCACTTTTCCTTCTGTAACCCGGAAGCTCCACTGGAGATACGGGCGGTGATGACCCCATTTACAATTGGCGGCCTCTGCCGTTCAAAAGACGACATGCTTTGAGGCCCCTGATTCTCCGAGAGAGTCATGACAATCCCATTATAAGGCCAGATAGCCCACTTGGTGGAAAGTTGTTCTAAAGCTGCATTCACTTAGACGGTTAGGCAACCCATTGGATGTTTATATTTCAGTACTTTATTGGCATATTTATATGTATCTTGTTACGTCCCTCTGAGGACCTGGTCCCTTTCCAGATATGGACGAGCAGGAGTATCCACAGGAGTACGGATCTGGACCTGACTCTACTTACATGACTGAGGAGGTCTTACCCTCAGAATATTTGTGATTTTATTTCCACTGTTTAGAGATTTTGTTGCTATTTCAGTATAGTCGTTTTGTAGTGGATTTGTTTTCACCCGACTATCAGACTTGATACTCATCTTGGATATTTAGTTATTATTTAGCTCTTTATTCCTACTTATTATTTGTGCTGTGGATGAGATATAGATTGTGTGTGACTTGTTGTGATAGTATATTACCACTAGTGGATTGGATATTCATGTACAGCGTACGTGTGTATATTCTATATATTGGAGTTCATATACATACGGCTGGACGTGTTACGTATTCCTAGTCCTACGTATTTTGGGACTGGGGTGTGACACAAGGTGAAATATTAAGGTGTCTCAATCATGCCAAAAATAACCATAATGTTCGACATTCTTGTCTTGTGTGAGCGTAACTTAATGCTCGTGCATGCGTCACGCCCAGATTATGACGATTATCCAGCGAGAGTGTTGGCGTGGTGATCTCACGTCCAACGAGGGTGATCGAACTTGCGAAAGACCGGAGCGTGACAACTAATGGATCGTCTTGACTTTTGGTTCGACACGATAAGACGAATTTGGAAATACAAGTGTATTGGAAATGTTTCATGGATATGTTAACCTAGAACTTGGAACAATCAAGCTTGATAGTTTCGTAAACGGATACATAAATCTTGTTGGACGACTTGGAGTTATAAACAAAGGTTTAGAATTGAATCTTGGCTTGGTGGTCTAGGCTTATCCTACATCTTGGATATATTATAGATTTTTACTGAACGGACTCGAACCCCCATACAAACAAATATATTATTGAGAGTAGGATAATCCGTGCTCGATGTTTAGAAATCTGAGTAAAATGAGCTTGGGTAGAATACTCCGTACAAATGAACAATGGCTTGACCCTCGGAATTGGGGCGAGCATCATGCTACAAAATTACACGATGAGTCATGTGCTTGAACTTGTACCTATGACCTTGTGAGCTGACCTAGCAATTAGGCAGATGACCCTGTGCCGAGTGAAAGAACCTGCATGACCGACTTTAGCATATTGCTTGAACAAGCTATAGAACTGGGGCAGCAAGACTTAGTGTTAGGCTGAGAACGATAGCGTGTGCTATGTCTGACCCGAATGGATGAACACTAGTCAGTAAAATCGAATAGATCGTGATTAACGGTTGTGCAAATACTTGGTTTGGTTGGAATAAAAAATGACTTGGAATTTGATTGACCTTATCGGAAGTATCCCTGTGATTCATAAAACGAGAACCTTTAAGATTTTCGCATAGTAGCTTGTCCGATTTTACTATCTCTAAGTTTGGTTGAATACATATGTTTGAGGGATGCCTTGAACGTGTGCACAATCCAAGACTAAATGATATGTGAAACTCTAGTGCACAAACTTCATTATCGTTAAGTTGGTTGACATGCATGTGTTTGAATGACGCTTTGAATATGTGCACGATCCAGACTCGCGATATGCTGATCTCGAATGCTAGTGCAAGTAAAGACCCGCATGGACAAGTATAACGACTTGTATAAGTTTGCCTCAGCCTTAGATCATTATTCACAATGGATTATAACGTACCCCACTTTAAGCAATATATTCCGCGCTAAGGAGCAATAGAGACTGACCTAGCGAACACGCGACACGGTATAAGAAACGGGTAGGAGATTGTGTTCGAATGGATCTAGTAGTACCGATTCTTAAGCTTGAGATAGATTTGATAATACGATAGAATGGCTTGCGCTCAGGAAGTCTCGAGGACGAGATTTTTTCTGAGTGGTGTATAATGTAACGACCCGTTCCGTTCAAACGGACAGCCGATTCAAACGACAAAAGTGTGATAACCCGACCCGCTTTGCTCAGCGAGAAGACTCGTTTGAGGCAATTAATTTTCCGACTTGGCTCTTCAGGAGTTCCAGCTTAGGCTTTCAGAGGCTCGCTCGGAGTATCGCTCGACCGAGGTGAATCATCGCTAAGGTGGGTGGCTACGATGAACTTGTCTTTGCTTAGCCAGCACACTTAAAATATAGACGCTACATGCTAGTCGCTTGGTGAATCACCCCATGCATGCTAATAAAGAATACAACGCACCTAGATATGGGAATAATCCTAACTTGTATTGCATGTGTTAGAACATGGAAATAAAACTTTGCTTATAAATGGACCCTTGCATGCTACCTTTGCCTTATGCAACTAGACCCCGTTATGCCTCGAGTAGAATATTATACTCTTTGTAGTGCACTGCATTACTTGCTACACTGTACGTCCATAGACTATGTCGCTTGATATGTCCCTTTACGATTTCACTCATCGCTTTAACCCCGACCTGTGCCAACGCGAATGCTCAAGTTTCAAATATAAATGAATGCTTGCCTGCTTAGTGTAGTTTGTACTCGTTGTCTCATTTTAATATTTGCCACAAAAAATCATGCCACAATCAAGTAATACTATCCATATCGTGCATGCATTTAGTTAACCAGAAGACTATCGAATAGTCCTTTTGTGCAATATGAACCTGCAAGTATCCGGGGCCATTAGATCACCAAGGCAATCTTCGAACCAGAGGAATGCATCAAGTCAAGTTACATCTGAACAATAATCGTGTCAGGTAAAGCAATGAATCACAACTTGGGGAGCAATACTCGTTCAAAAAAAGAATCAAGAATTATCATGTCATATTGTGAATCTGGAATGACCTAAGACTTGCATGGTCACGGACAACTCATGCACGAGGTATCTACTTCCTCGGACGATCACCGGGGCACTGAGATCGTACCGGCCTAGGAGGATGAATGGTGTATTGCGTGCCAATTTCGGTTAAGGTATGTGAACTCCGTCTTTGGGGCAGGGCAATACACGGTATTCAGCCTTGGTAGAGCATACTACCTTGGACTATCCGTCTACCCATTGATAGTCGCTTGATTCAGCGGGATGGCGTGCAATGGCTCTTCTGTATCACATGTTTGCATTGCTTGTCTTATATAAAAAGTGTTGCACCATATTCCGTCACGAGACTATAAATCGGTCCTTTATGGCTAAGCCAGTGAACTCATGCTCATATAGATAAGTTATCATCGCTTAACGATAATCCGCGTATGAGTCATTGCATCGAATCCAATAACATGAAATACCTGAACGATCTTTAGTATAACACATTTGTACATATGGAACACTTAACATCCTCAGCAATACTTCTGGGTAACCTATATACTCGTGCACCCGAAATATAATCCCGTTCACAATACTTGTGTTTATATATGCTATTACCCCTGGATTTCATATAAATATGCTCGTGCTTGAATTAACTTGGTTTGCCTTGGACAGGGAAGGACATATGGTAATTTGGTAAGTCTCGTCGTATTCCTTATATCGCACGACGTACTGCCACACGAGTTAGGCTTTACATAATTGCCATAAAACTGATCCTAAGGCAAGATTAGAAAGATAACATAATAGATGGTGCACAAAACCTATATAACGTGTTTGGATTTGTCGAGCGGGCGAGTAGCCTCCCCACCAGTGCATTCATGTACTGATAACCCACCAGATTGCTTGCAGGGTGCGAAAGAATCTCGTTCGGTACGGATGCCTCCATCATGCATGCTAAGGCATGGAGTTCACTCTGAAGTCTTGGAGCGTTGCGTCCGGAACTGAAGCACATATACAAGATATAATATTGGAACATCGCCTATACATCATTCCACAAATGTAGCCACTTGGCACGCTTTTACTGTTTTAGAGAGAGAGGCTTGAGCGACTTATAATCTTGGCCTACCGCTGCTTGTAACACTTATTCAATATCAATAAAGAGTTTTTTTACTTCTACTTATGTTATTCAATGCTTCTGCTATTGACGACTCTGTGAACTTGTTATCAATCGCCTATGCGTTTATTATTCTGCTGCACTTGGACAATCTGTGCGACACTGTGGCTTATACCTCTTACCGCCTATATGGACCACGGTCTTGCACAGGCGCAGCCCACGCTCGTGCGGCATCACGCCCATATAGGTCAAGTGATCGTCCGACGGGAGTGCTGGCATGGTGATTCGTGCCTAGCGGGGACGGCCGATTGCCTGCAGGAGATTGGGGCATGACAGATGCCGGCGTTAACGGCCCTGGACTGGGTGCCACTGGTGTTGATGGATCTCCACTCCTGTGCAACAGCGTGCCTGCATGTTCAATATGTGGTATGGGGATCATAGTATACTCAATAGTAAATATCTCACCTACGTTTTCTTGCATGCCTCAGTCCCACTTGGCTTCCTCGTCAAAGACAACGTCGCGTGTGACGTGCATGCGCTTGCCGACAGGGTCATATACCCAGTTCGCCTTGGTGCCGGGCTCGTAGCCGATGAAGACCATGTGCTTGCTGCGATCTTCTAGCTTCTATTAGTTTGGCTTGACCACCTTGATATGTGCGACACACCCGAAGGTGTAGAAGAATTGCACGCTCGACTTGTGTCCGTGTTATGCCTCGTACGTTATCTTGCCATCGATGCTCCGTGTCGGCGAACGATTGAGGATGTAGACAGCCATCGTGACCTCCTCACCCCAGAACTTCTCGGATATATCCTTTGCCTTCAGAAGGCAGCGCGCCATCGCGACAACCAGAAATGGCATTAAACGAAATTGGCAGTCGTTCTCATCGAGCTGCCCAAGGCTGATGATATTGCTTCGTAGCTTCGGGATGAAATAGACACCGGTGAGGGCACGGTGCTGGCCGTTCTGGCATGTAAATATCACCGTGCCATGCTCTCGGATGTCGATGATGGACCCGTCACCAAACTTGATGGATCCTGTGACTTCAGTGTGTATCTCGGCGAAGACCTCCTTGCAGCCCGTCATGTGGTTGCTGGCGCCGGTGTCGAGATACCATGCTTCACCGTGGTGGTCGTCCTCATGGCCCAGATGCACCTGAGCATGCATCTCATCGAGTACGACGTTGTTGGTCATGCCCACGGTGGTCTCGGCGAGCGTGTACTCCTGTGCCTTTAGCAGTGTGGAATCATCGTCGACGGTTGCATCAGATTGGCCCCCTCATCGCCCTTCGGCTTGCGGCAGTCCTTCGCCCAGTGGTCGTAGATGCCACAATTGTGGCACTTACCCTTCTTCTGGCGCGTGTCGCCGGACGCGTTGCAGTTGTTCTTGTCCCCACGGCCACGATGTAAAATCCCTAAATTCTGAAAACTGTTTTTTATTTATTTATAATAGTTATGAGCTAAATAGAGAGAATAGATTTTTTTAGATCTTATTTTGAGAAGTTTCAGCACTTAGAGGATTTATGGAGCCATTATAAATTTTTCCTAATTTATTCCATGTGGGCGACCCTTTGGACAGTAGCTAGCTTAACCGTATGCACTAATATAATTTTTAGAATTTTATATATATATATATATATATAAATAATTAGAATAGAATTCCTATTGGATCTCAACAGAAACCCAAACTCCTAAACCCATTAACCGCTTGTCCTTTCTCCGCGGGTAAAGTTAGAAATAAACAGCAGCTGTAGCAAAACCAACTTTTCTCCCCTCCGCGCGTAAACCAATTCCACCGCTTAATTCCTTTCCCTGTGCGTAAAACAACCCCCTCTTATGAATCATCCCCCACCGCCTCTTTACCTGTTGTTACTAAAAACTCCTTAACCGAAACCTAAACCAATGGAAGAACAACCGAAACTAGAGCCAATGAAAGCAGCAGCAGCAGTAATTCTTAATCCCTAAGTTTCCCCACCGCCTCCTTATCCCTATATATATTACAACTCTCCCAAAACTCTAATCCCACTTCCTTCACCAAAACTTAAAAACAATATCAGGACGTGCACTATACGAAGTCTTGCTCAGGCAAGTATACCTTGCCAAATAATTACTGTTTAATAAATTGATTGCATGTTATCTTGTTGCAATTTACTTATAACTGTGCACGCCCGAGATTGACTTGGGTGCAGTTGACAAATACGTCGATACATAGTATAACTGACTTAGACATTAGCAGACTCACCTACAGATGCGAGGGTATTCTGATATCCTCCTAGACCCTGACACTTGTACACGCTTCACGATTGTAACTCATATTGGGATGCGGGTTCACGTACTTGATTAGCTACCGGTGCGTGGGACACACATCACGGTTTAGCACATAGTTAGGATTATCTAGAAGGTTGTTACTTGGCATATAGCTACGTGGTATGCACGTTGTGTATTCGACTTGTATATCCACATTGGGCGGGGAAGACAACTAGTAGGCGTATGGGATACACACATTGGATTCCGGAGTATCCGAAGGAGCCACAGGTCCAATAACTTCATTTATTACAGACACTGCGCTCTTCGGAGTGATACAGACGTATATATATTGCAGATACCTCATTCTTCGGAATAATGGACGTTACAGATACTACGCTCTTCGGAGAGTGGACGATATGCCTACGCCTACCCATACGTACCAAGGCTGTCTTCACATTGCATTCACTTAGATGGTTAGCACACCCAGTTTTACTTTATTCAGTATTATATATGGCATGCTTTTATGTATCTTGTTATGTCCCACTGAGGACCTGGTTCCTTTCCAGATTTAGATGAGACGTACTATCCCACGGTGTACGGACCTGGGCAGGAGACGAGGTACGTATCCGAGGAGGAGCTAGATGTGCTGCCATCCGAGTTCCTCTGATCTTGGGTAGACTTACCATCTAGAGCTGGAGCCTCTTTATCTAGATAGTCGATGCTCTAGTCATGTTATATTTCAGCACTCTTATTTTTGTTTTTGTGGTGGGTTTGTTCCCACCAGACATATCTGGGTTGTACTATGACATTTCAGACTTAGAACTTATATTCCCATACTTATTTCAGTATTTCTTGACATATTGTGGATGAGATTAGATATTACCTGTTATATGCTAGTACTAGACTTGTTAGTATTTTAGGACAGCGCAGCACGTCTCTTTGAGTCCAATAAATTGGATTTTCTTCGGAGACGTGTCAGCTGGCCAATGCCACATGGCCTGGTCCCACATTATTTTGGGACTGGGGCGTGACATGGTTTTAGTGGTGGCCCATGCAGGTCTAGCTTATATTATTTTGGTTACATAACTGTACCAAACAAGCCTGCGTATAGGAATAAAAGCATAAGGATCTCATCCACACTTGACTAAAACCTCTTTCTTCCTTTCAACTATCCTAGGTTGGATAAAACAAAGTTTTACGCCAAAAACCCTCTACCCTTATTGGCGTAAAAAACTAATTGACTGTCTTGATTGGCGTAAAAGCCAAAATAATAAGCCACGAAGGCAACTGCCCAGCGTAAACTTGATGAATCCTGATTAATAGACAAACATCGTAGAGTAACCTGATTAGGCGTAAACTACAAAGATAGTAATGTGAGCGTATTAGTCATAGTTTTAGCTTTCCCAGTCATGACAAAGGATAAAATTGTGTGCATTAAATGCAGAGATATGCCTCGAGCCCTGTGCAAAAGAAACAACTTTTAACATAGCGGCTAAATTTTGTCTTATCTTGAGCGTAAAAACTCATTTCTGTCTTGAGCGTAAAAACTCATTTATGTCTTGAGCGTAAAAACTTATTTCAGACTTAAGCGTAAAAGCTCATTTCTATCAATATAGAATATGCAGCTTATTCAGGAGACTCAAAATCTTCTTCCTTTGAGTGGTGTATCAAATATGTCACTAAACGACAACCTGGGTCTCTGTGCAGAAATATTATCACAGCCACCCTCTCGATCATCGTGCAGTACTTTTGTCAGATGTCAGGTTCACTGATTGTCTGACAAATTCATCCGAGAAAATACAAAGAGTTCCTCATACAACTTTATGCTGAAAACGTATACTAGACTTTTATGCACAGATTTTTGGCAGACCTTTTTACGCGAGTTTTACGCAGACTTTACGCTGCAATAAAAATAACGTATGTTAGATTTTATGCAGGCAAACCTTACGCACACAGATTCTTACGCACAGACTTTTAGGTAGACTTTACGCAGGAAGTATAGCAGACTTTTATGCAGATAGCTTTAAAGCCATGATTTACGCCAAATTATTGAATCTCTACTTTATGCCAGACAGCTTAAAACTCTGTGTTACGGAGACAATTTCAAAATCTCTACTTTACGCCAAATTATTTTATCTCTGTTTTACGCGGACTATAAATGCTTGCACAATTCCTACTTTACGCGGACTACCTAGAATCTCGATTTTACGCGAACAATTCCCCAGCATAATTCATGCTTCCACATTTTATTAAATGCTTGCATCCTGTTTGTTTCTTTTCCCCCATAAATATGGACGTACCCAGTGGACACACAGATGATAGGGTTGATCAGGCAACAGACACCTCGCATGATGTCAATAGGACCCCGACTACCCCGAGAGACCAGTCCCCGAGACGGACACTGGTTTATCCATCAACCCCATACCTCCATAATGGTCCTACTCAGGAAGCTGTACTAGCTCAGCAAGAAGGACAGACCTCCCAGGCACCAACACAACAGGCAGATACACCTTTGCCTCCACCTCCACCCTTTCCAGCCCTGATGCCACAACTAGAGGGACAGCCATAAATGTTCCAATTCTTCCAAGCCATGATGCAGACGCAATGGCATCAGACTGAGATCTTGGGGCAGATCTTGATGACAGCCCTAGAGAGAACATCTACCCCAGCACCTGTCCAACCAGCAGGTACTGTCCGAGGTTTTCGCCAGATGGGCCCAGGAACCTTTTCGGGCAGCGAAACTCCAGAGGAGATCTCAGATTGGGTCTCCAACACGGAGATGCTGCTGGAGGGTTCACAGCTACACCCAGACCTTTGGATGACCGCGGTGAGGGCCCAACTCAAAGGAACGCCCATCATTGGTGGGACTCCATAGAACGCGGCATCTACAAGAACCAGACGTGGGAACAATTCTTAGTGTACTTCAATGCGAAGTATTTCTCGGCTACGGTCAGGAATGCTCTATACTCCCAGTTCCTACACCTGGAACAAGGAACTATGACCGTAGATGCCTACGACGCAGAGTTTAGTCGACTTAGCCGATTTGGTGCCGTCCTGATACCTAACGAGTTGGAGAAAGCCAAAAGGTTTCATCACGGCCTTACCTTCGAGCTACAGAGGTATACCACCACACAGTCAAGGATCTCCTATGAGGAGGTTCTTTCAGAGGCAAGAATCCAGGAGGTCATTGGCAGAGAAACGAGGCGCTCTAGCACGACCATACCAGCCAAAGCCCAGCCCAGAGTAGGAGGGCCAATCCATCGTCCAGGAATACAGGCACAAAGGACAGTGCCATATCAGCACAAGGAGCTTTCGACTTGTCATCAATGTGGCAAGAAGGGATATTTCATCAGAGACTGCCGGAAGAAGCTTGGACTGTACATGATATATGGAGCAAGTTAACACCTGGCCAGAGACTGCCCACAACGCAGAGAGGCAGTACCCTAGACTGGACAAAGGCCAACAACACCAGTCCAGAGGATACTACCCCCGACTGGAGGTCAGCATCCATCAGCACCCAGAGGATTTCAGAAGGGACCACCCTTGGCTCCACAGGAGGTTCAGTTTGACCGAGCCAGACAGCAGGCAGGAGGACAGAGGCATGGACAGGCCTTTTCCTTAGCAGCAGTTGCGAAGGAACCAGAAGGAGAAACTACCACAGGTACCATTTTAGTTGCGTCAATACCTGCAACTGCATTATTTGATTCTGGTGCTACGCTATCTTTTATATCTAGTAGTTTCGTAGCCATGCATAGAGTAGCTACTTTCCCCTTGCCTAAAAGTTAAAGATTCTTATCGGAGGAGGCATCGTACCGGTTGCCAGCACTATTAGAACGTGCTCCGTAGTCGTATGTAGTAGGGAAATAAGAGCACAATTTTTAGTACTCCCGATGCCAAACTTCGACGTTGTTTTAGGCATGGACTGGTTAAGCCAGTACAATGCCATACTAGATTGCCAGAGAGGTAGTGTCACTTTTAGACCACTAGATCACCCGGAGTTCGAGTACATGCGGGGCACCATCGAGCAAGGAGTATGCCAGACACCTGGAGCTTACATGGCTATGGAGACGGCTCCACCAGCTATTGTTGCAGAATTTGAGGATGTATTTTCGGAGGAGTTGCCAGGCCTACCGCCTGATAGAGAGGTAGAGTTCATTATTGAGTTAGTGCCCGGAGTAGCGCTGGTATCTTCAAATGTGTACCGGTTGGCAAAGAAGGAGCTAAACGAGCTGAAGCTACAGTTAGAGAAGTTACAGATCAAGGGATTTGTTCGTCCTAGTGCATCACCCTGGATTTGCCAGAGAGGCTAGTGTTAGAGACGCTAAGGCATGAGAGGCTTTATGCAAAGCTGAGTAAATGCGAGTTTTTCCTAGATCGTATTGCTTTCCTTGGACACGTTATCTCAGGAGATGGTATTTCGGTAGATTCAACAAAGATTTTGTCAGTAGAAATGTGGTCGACCCCTACCAACGTCTCAGAGGTGAGGAGTTTCCTAGGACTTGCCGGATATTACCGGAGGTTCGTAGAGAACTTTGCAAGGATCGCGGAGCCGATGACTCGCTTGACCCGCAAGGAGTAGGAGTTCATCTGGTCAGAGGAATGTCAGATAGCGTTCGACGAGCTGAAAAAGCGTCTGACTACGGCACCTATCTTAACCATACCTTCAGGATCCGAAGGATTTGTAATCTACAACGATGCATCCAGAAAGGGTTTAGGTTGCATCTTGATGCAACATGAGAAGGTTGTGGCCTACGCCTCTAGACAACTGAGGACCCATGAGAAGAACTACCCCACTCACGACCTGGAGCTTGCGGCAATCATCTTTGCCTCAAAACTCTGGAGACACTATCTATACGGAGAACGAGTGGAGATATTCACTGATCACAAAAGCCTAAAGTACGTCTACACCCAGAAGGACTTGAACCTGAGACAAAGACGTTGGCTCAAGGTGATGACAGACTTTGAGATTAAGCTGCAGTACCATCCGGGAACGGCCAACGTAGTAGCCGACGCTTTAAGCAGGAGGCCCATAGCATTCTTTTTGACTACCCAGCAATATCTATTGAGAGACCTAGAACAGTTGGGTATAGAAGTCATTATGCCAGGAACTGACGGCCAGTTGTCAAGTTACCAGTTGCAATCAACATTGGTCGAAAGGATCAAGGCCGCCCTGCCAACATATACCAGATTCCAGAGGCTTCGACAAAGGACCGAGGCCGGAATACAGACAGGATTGCGCATACACGAGGAAGGGACTTTAAGATATGGAGATCGCCTCTGTCCCGAATGGAGAAATTTATCAAGAGCTGATGACAGAGGCGCACAGCTCAACATACTCTATTCATCCAGGAGGCATGAAGATGTAAAGAGACCTGAGACAGTACTATTGGTGGCATGGAATGAAGAGGGTGATAGCCCGCTTTGTGGCAAAATGCCTGGTGTATCAGCAAGTCAAGGCTGAGCATCAAAGGTCCGCAGGCTTACTCCAACCACTCCCAATACCTGAGTGGAAATGGGAACACATCACTATGGACTTTGTTACGGGCTTTCTAAGAAGTCCTAATGGTCGTAATGCGGTATGGGTGATCGTAGATCGACTCACCAAGGCTGCCCACTTTTTATCCTTCAGAGTTGGGCAATCCAGAGAGGACTTAGCAGACATGTACATGAGAGATATTGTGCGACTGCACGGAGTGCCAGTTAGTATCATGTCTGACAGGGATACGAGGTTCACATCTTACTTTTGGTGAAGTATGAAAGAGAGTCTTGGTACCCGCCTAAAGTTCAGCACATCGTATCACCCGTAGACAGATGGCCAGTCCGAGCGTACTATTCAGACACTGGAAGATATATTGAGAGCGTGCATGCTTGATTTTAGTGGATCATGGGAGGACCATTTATATTTGGTCAAGTTTTCCTACAACAATAGCTATCAAGCGAGCATTCAAATGGCTCCCTACGAAGCACTATCTGGGAGGAAGTGTCGTTCCCCAGTATGTTGGGGCGATGTGGGCAAAAGACAGATTCTAGGACCAGAATTGGTTGTTTGTACAGTGGAGAAGGTAAAGAAGATCCTGTAAACACCCTGATTTTTCAGAATATTTTTAATATAATTTTTTCCCAATTTTTTGGTATTTTTCTGGAATTAAAACTTAGGAATTTGTGATTAAAAGATTTTTATATGCTGTTAATTAATGATAAAATATTCTGAAAATAATATTTTATGTTGTAAAATGGAAAATCAGACATAGGATAATTTTCTGCGAATTTATTGGACTCCGGAATTATTTTTAAAGCCCTAAAAACTATTGTAGAATTAAACCAAAATAAACCAGACTGAACCCGGTTCAATTGAACCAAAATAAACAAAACCAGTGAACCGAACCGGACCAACCCATCCTTAACGGGTCGGGTCAGATCCATGAAACCCGACCCGAACCCGAAATTCTAACCAAACCCTAATCGGGTTCCACCGGAAACACTGTTCACCACCTATAAATATGCCTCGACGTTCATGTAGCCGCAGCCGCCAACCCATCTCTCTCCCTCTCATCTCACCGCCGCTCCCCAGTGAACTTAGTTGCCGACCCGAACTCCACAGCCCGTCGACAAACCCCTCGCCGTCGACTCTCTCTCCCTCTCATCTCACCGCCGCTCCCCAGCGAACTCCGCCGCCTCCTCTCTCATCGGTTCCCAACCAAACCCCGACTTCACCTGCGTCGAACTCTCGATGACTCCGCCCGTCCCCGACCTCTCAGCCCACTGTCCCTCATCCGCTTCGGCCAACCCTGCATCGCACAACTCTGGTCGTGCCCGACGGTGCAGTTTCCCCCCAGCAGCTGTCCACAGCAATCCCGGCGCAGCCCCCTCCCGACTCCGGCCCAGCAGCTGCCCGACCTCGCCGCGGCCGCCAGCGAGCACCTTCCCGCTCGCCTCGTCAACCGTCCGCTGCCCTAGCACCGACACAGCTGCTCTCGGACACGAACAGTACAGCGGACACGACCAGGACACAGCTCGTGTCGAGGATACGCACGGATACGTGAAATTCAGACCTCTCGGAGCCCTGTTCAGGTAGCATTTCCTCTCTCCTCGTAATTTCGTTTTCGATTCCGTTTGTTGCAACGCGTAGAATGTATAACCCTCTCGATGCCCGAGCAACTCGCTCGGTGCTTCGCGTCCTGTGGTGATCGCACACCGCGATCCAAAAATAGGAAAACCAATGCCCTGTTTCACCCCAGAACTGAGTGCGCCCCGCCAAACGGGATGACTTGGTCGCGCGCGGTCTTTACCAAAACGTGCGCGTTATTGATACGGACGTGCGAAATTTCGCAGAAGTTGATTTGGATGTGCGTGCACACCGGAATCAATGCGTATCCGCCGACAACGCCCCGTATCTGCCTGTTCTGGAATACGCTGTAACTTTGTGTACACACGTCGGATCGAGACGAAACTTGTGCCATCGGACTCTTAGCAATACGTTGGTCCTGTGACCCAAGTTTGGTTCGATTTTGAGAACATTGACAAAATTGCGTATCTTGGGCCCCACAGGCTCCACTTGACGGGCAATTTTGTGATCGGCTCATCGGAATTTAATTCTGGAAGTTCCATTGGGTTCGTATCATCGTTCCTGACTTGTTGACACTAAGTTGGACAGATTTGGAGACCTTTGACCTTGACACGCTTTTCGGTGCAAAGTGGCCCACTTATGGACCCCGCTTTGGCCCAAAAATATTATTTTTGCCCTTGTGTCCAAATTGGACTTAAGGACAGGCGTTTCTAGCTATTTGATATCTTCTGAGACTGTTGGTGATATTTATTACAGCTTTTGGAGGAGTACCTACAGGATCCACTGTTACAGGGACAACTGTTGATATTTAAACCCCAGGCATGTGTACCTTGCCAAACCCTGCAGCTTTGCTACTTATTTTCTTGACTTAGTTATACATCAGTGGGCAAGTATACCTTGCCAACTTTACAGTTCTTGTTGCATATTTTCTTGCTTTATTTATATTGCTGTGCATGCTTAACCTAGGACCGTGTGACTTACTTAGCGTCCGATTATTAGTCGGGTGCCAACACCGTACGCGATGTTGTGTATGTCATCTAGAGATGGATATTCGTGACCCTTTTACATTCTCGTACTTGTCTTATCAAGTACATTATACCCCGGACACTTGATACTATTCATGACAGGATCTTTCTGAGATATTCATGGTGATTCTGTATAGGATATAGACTTCTGACAGAGACATTATACTCTTGGATACTCTACGACTTACTACATTAGCTATGATCTTGCGTGCCATGTACATGAGATGTTATGGATATGAGACGTGTGATTACTTGGGGTGGGGAGAGACACACAGGCTACAGGCTGATTACATATATATCCCCTACTACTGTGAGGCACAAGACTCTGAAACCCGAGCTTGGCCCATTACTCATTATTACTGCTACCGGCTCCCCGACACAGAGCTTGTAGTGGCTCAGCCTGAGTACTCGTGATGCTCTCATCTTATATTTTCACATAGATGGTTATATAGCTTACCCTATTTATTTCATTATTTGCTGCACTATATTTATTTTGGCTTGTATTATCTGTACCTTGTTATGTCCCCTGAGGACCTGGATCCGGATTATGTTCCCAGGATTTGCAGACGAGATTTATTCCGAGGTATACGGGACAGCAACAGTAGCAGGAGCAGGAGCAGATACAGGAGCTGTACCGACACCCGAGGACGAGGTGTTAGCTGAAGACTTTTCCTGAGCATCCATGTTACATGCTCAGTATTTATTTTATTCTGTCACTTATATTTTGGTCTGTTGAACCATTGTATCAAATTTTATCGGGTTGTTCCCCGAAGCACTTTTGAGACTAGTTGATAATTTATATTTCTTATATCTGCGGATCATATTTTATCTTGTGTGGATGAGATTAGTTGTGCCATATTGTCGTAGACTTTGTTTTACAGCTTAAGTACGCCCTGATGGATCTATTAAATTGGGTTTGTCCATCGGTACGTGCTGCTGGCCATTGCCACGTGTCTGGTCCTTCTGTATTTTGGGACTGGGGCGTGACATAGTTTTTGTGGTGGCCCATGCAGGTCTACGACTAAATCGTTCGGTTTCAACTTAGGGACCGAACAAGCCTGCCATAAGGATAGGTTAAATTATAGGATCTCATCCATTGTTTGAACCATTTTTGAACTCTATATCGAACTCGAATTTGTTACTTGATTTGCATCCTTTGTTGATTCCTCTGAGCGTTCTTATAGTTTATCTTTTGGTTGCAGAGTAATGGATCCCAGGAACGGAGATGAGAATCCCTTGGATACACCACACGACACTGTGGTTACTTATGTAGACGGAGTGACACCAGGGAATGGAGGACAAACATCGCAAAGCAATCAAACCGGCCAGCCTAATCCAAGGTTCCGACGTGATGACATCCCACCTCCGCCACAGTTCACTCCACAGGTGCCAGTTTTCCCGCCAGGGCAAGCCATGGACGGGCAACAGATGTTTCAGATGATGTATGCCATGATGCAAGCCCAGCAGCAGGTTTAGCACGAGGCTCAGCGTCACGAGGCAGAGTATTTGAGGACCAGCCTAGTATCAGTAATGGAGCAGGCAAACCCACCAGCGAGGCGATCAGCGACGGGATCTATCACCAATTTTTGTCAGCTCAAGTCTCGTACCTTTTCTGGTAAAGAAGGGCCAACAGAAGTTCACGAATGGCTCACTAACATCCAGCACCAGTTGGAAGCAGCTGAACTTCCGAGAGAGAAATAGAAGACTGCGGTCAGAATACAGTTGACTGAAAATGCACATCATTGGTGGTTATCAGAAGAGAGGAGGCTCGGACAGGACCGAGTCACTTGGGAAGAGTTTTCCAGACTCTTCCGAGAGATTTATATTCCAGCAGTTGCACAGTCGGAGCTCAGAGACAAGTTCAACCGCCTTATCCAAGGCAATATGACAGTGGAAGAATACAACGCAGAATTTATTCGCCTAAGTCGCTTCACCCCAACCTTGATTTCGACAGAGGAAGAGAAAGCTGAGAAGTTCTTTGACGGACTAAAGTTCGAGCTCTAAAGATTGATTGGATCGGTCGTACCTATATCATATACCGACATCCTTACAGCAGCACGACGCATGGAGCGCGTCACTAGAAGGGAGTTAAATCTGAAGAGGCCAATCACATCAGCACCATCCAGGACAGCACATGAGGATTCAGCAAAACGGTTCCAGAGGAGTATGCCAGAGAGGACAGCATACAGGGCCATATCCCTCCCTACTTGTCACCATTGCGATAAGGTAGGTCACATTGAGAGAGAATGCAGACGCAAGTTGGGACTATGCCTAGCTTGCAGATCCAACCAACATCAAACCAGAGACTGCACCGAGCGCAGAGAGGGATCACCGAGACTAGCTTTACCTGCACCACGACCAGCTTATCCAGCAGTAGGAGCACTGCAGGCAGGAGTTGGAGGAGTTAGACTACCAGCCCCAGGAGGAAATCAGCAGAGACCACCACTGGCACCACAGGCAGCTCTATTTCAGCAGGCTCAGCAGCAGAGAGGCCAAGCTCAGGGACGAGGCCAGGCATTTACATTGGCTGTTGAGATAGAATCTACTGCAGGAGAGGTTATCGCAGGTATTATTTTAGTAGCTTCATTATCAGCTGTAGCTTTATTTGATTCTGGAGTATCGCATTCATTTATAGCAGCTAGCTTTGTAGCCACCCATAGAGTAGCCACCGCACTCCTTCCGAAGATGAAGAGAATTCTTACGGGAGGTAGAATTATCCCAGTTAGTGACGTCTGTAGATCATGTTCTGTAGTAGTCTGTGGAAAAGAGATGCAAGCTCAATTTTTGATCTTTTCTATGCCGGATTATGATGTTGTACTTGGTATGGACTGGTTAAGTCAGTACCATGCGACTCTTGATTGCCGACTTGGACGGGTTATATTTAGACCGCCTGGACATCCAGAATTTGAGTTTCTTCGGGGAGCAGTAGAGCAAGGAGTTCAGCCTACTCTTAGGGTGCTATCTGTAGAAGGGAAGACAGGTTACCCAAGAGTCATATCTGAGTTTGTGGATGTATTTCCTGATGATCTTCCAGGTTTACCGCCTGATCGGAAAATAGAATTCACAATAGACTTAACTCCAGGAGCAGAGCCTATCACTTCATCAGTATATCGGCTAGCACCTAAGGAGTTAGTGGAGTTGAAGGAACAAGTTGATGATCTTTTGGAGAAGGGTTTTATTCGGCCCAGTATTTCACCTTGGGGAGCACCCATATTATTCGTGCCGAAGAAGGATAGAACAGTACGGTTGTGCATTGACTACAGGGCACTGAATGTTGTGACCATCAAGAACAGGTATCCCTTACTACGCATTGATGATATATTCGATCAATTGAGTAGTGCTAGGGTATTCTCGAAGATTGACCTTAGATTCGGCTATCATCAGATCAAAGTAAGGAAGGAGGATATACCGAAGACAGCTTTCAGGACCAAGTATGGACATTATGAGTTCTTGGTAATGCCGTTTGGTTTAACCAATGCGCCAGCAGTGTTTATGAGTTTGATGAACAGAGTCTTTCATCAGTACTTGGATAAATTCGTGGTGGTGTTCATTGATGACATTCTAGTATATTCCAAGAGCCATGAAGAGCACGAGGAGCATCTCAGAATCGTGTTAGAGACCTTGAGACAGGAGAAGTTATATGCCAAACTCAGTAAGTGGGAGTTTTGTATGGATAAAGTGCCTTTCTTGGGACATATCATCTCAGGAGAAGGACTTTCAGTTGATCCAGAGAAAGTTGCGGCAATAGAGACTTGGCCTACACCTACATCAGTTGCAGAGGTGAGAAGTTTTCTCGGACTTGCGGGATATTACCGAAGGTTTATAGAAAATTTCTCAAGGATTGTGGAGCCGATGACGAAGTTGACACGTAAGGACCAGGAGTTTACATGGACAGAAGACTGCCAGAAGGCTTTTGAAGAATTGAAGAGAAGATTAACAACAGCACCTGTCTTGACTCTTCCTTCAGGGACAGGAGGTTTTGTTGTTTACAGTGATGCATCAGGTAGTGGATTAGGATGTGTTTTGATGCAACATGGCAAAGTAATTGCTTATGCATCGAGACAGTTGAAGGTCCACGAGAAGAACTACCCAACACACGATCTGGAGCTAGCAGCAGTTATATTTGCACTGAAGATTTGGAGGCACTATCTTTATGGAGAGAAGGTAGACATCTTTACTGATCACAAGAGTCTAAAGTATGTATATACTCAGAAGGAGCTCAACATGAGGCAGAGACGTTGGCTGGAATTGATGGTAGACTTTGATATAGATCTGCAGTATCATCCGGGAAAGGCGAATGTCGTAGCAGACGCACTCAGCAGGAAGCCTACGGCTTATTTCTTGACGATGCAGCCCGAGTTATTGAGAGATCTACAGGAGCTTCAGATAGAGGTTGTTTTACCAGGACAGAGTGGCATGCTAGCTAATCTCGAAGTTAAGTCATCACTTGTGGAAAGAATTAAAGAGGCATTGCCCACCGATGCTAGATTTCGAAGACTCAAAGAGAGGAAAGAAGTCGGCATGCAGACAGGACTTCGCATACATGAAAACGGGACCTTAAGGTTTGGGAATTGCCTGTATGTTCCAAATGGAGAATTGAGACAGGAGTTAATGACTGAAGCACATAGCTCTATGTACTCTGTTCACCCAGGAGGAACCAAGATGTACCGAGACTTGAGGCAGTATTACTGGTGGCATAGAATGAAAAGGGAGATTGTAAGATTTATGGCTAAATGTTTAGTCTGTCAGCAAGTAAAGGCCGAGCATCAGAGGACTGTAGGTATGTTACAACCGCTTCCTATACCAGAATGGAAGTGGGAACATATCACGATGGATTTTGTCACAGGATTTCCAAGAAGCCCCAGCGGAAGAGATGCAGTATGGGTTATCGTGGATAGACTCACTAAATCGGCACACTTCTTGCTATTTAGAGTTGGACAGTCCACAGAGGTACTAGACGACATGTATATGCGACAAATCATCAGATTACATGGAGTGCCGGTTAGTATTGTATCGGATCGAGATTCGAGATTTATATCTCATTTCTGGCAAAGCATGCAAGAGAGTCTGGGCACCAGACTTAAATTCAGCACAGCTTACCACCCACAGACAGATGGTCAATCGGAGCGCACGATTCAGATCTTGGAGGATATGTTGCGATCATGTATGCTAGACTTTGGAGGATCTTGGGAAGATCATTTACACTTGGTGGAGTTCTCCTACAACAACAGTTATCAGGACAGCATTCATATGGCACCATTCGAGGCATTATACGAAAGGAAGTACAGATCACCAATATGTTGGAGTAACGTTGGTGAACGTCAAATACTGGGTCCAGAATTGATAATACAGACAGTGGAGAAGGTAAAACAAATTCAGAATCATCTTCGAACAGCTCAGGATAGACAGAAGCATTGGGCTGATACGCACAGACGTCCCCTAGAGTTCAAAGAAGGAGAGCACATATTCTTGAGGATTTCGCCCACTCGAGGTACTATTAGATTCGGGAGCAGAGGCAAGTTGAGCCCAAGGTACATCGGGCCATTTGATATTCTAGAGCGCATTGGTGAGGTGGCTTATCGTCTTGCATTACCTCCATCCTTAGAGGGAGTGCATGACGTATTCCATGTCTCACAACTGAGAAGGTACGTGACCGACCCAAGTCACGTAGTCGATCATTCAGACATCGCAGTGGGCCCTAGCTTGAGGTATGAAGAACAACCAGTTGGCATCCTTGACTACAGTGAGAAGACATTGCGAGGACAGACAATTAGACTGGTTCGTGTAGCTTGGAAACATCATTCTCCTGGCGAATCGACCTGAGAACGGGAGGATAGTATGCGCCAGCGTTATCCTCACTTATCCGCGAATGTAGTTATAACCTAAGTATTCTCGTAATTTCCATAGTTCTTTCCTTTAGTAGCTCATTCTTTGATTGCAAGGACGCAATCCTCTTAAGGGGGGTAGATTGTAAACACCCTGATTTTTCAGAATATTTTTAATATAATTTTTCCCCAATTTTTGGGTATTTTTTGGAATTAAAACTTAGGAATTTATGATTAAAAGATTTTTATATGCTGTTAATTGATGATAAAATATTATAGAAATAATATTTTATGGTGTAAAATGGAAAACCGGACATAGGATAATTTTCTGCGAATTTATTGGACTCCGAAATCATTTTTAAAGCCCTAAAAATTATTGTAGAATTAAACCAAAATAAGCCAGACTGAACCCGGTTCAATTGAACCAAAATAAACTAAACCAGTGAACCGAACCGGACCAACCCATCCTTAACGGGTCGGGTCGGATCCATGAAACCCGACCCGAACCCGAAACCCTAACCAAACCCTAATCGGGTTCCACCGGAAACACTGTTCACCACCTATAAATATGCCTCGACGTTCGTGTAGCCGCTGCCGCCAACCCATCTCTATCCCTCTCATCTCACCGTCGCTCCCCAGCGAACTCAGCCGCCGACCCGAACTCCACAGCCCGTCGACAAACCCCTCGCCATCGACTCTCTCTCCCTCTCATCTCACCGCCGCTCCCCAGCGAACTCCGCCGCCTCCGCCCTCATCGATTCCCAACCAAACCCTGACTTCACCGGCGTCGAACTCTCGACGAATCCGCCCGTCCCTGACCTCTCAGCCCACTGTCCCTTATCCGCTCCGGCCAACCCAGCACCGCACAGCTCCGGCCGTGCCCGACGGTGCAGTTTCCCCCCAGCAGCTGTCCACAGCAACCCCGGTGCAGCCCCCTCCCGACTCCGGCCTAGCAGCTGCCCGACCTCGCCGCGGCCGCCCGCGAGTGCCTCCCCACTCGCCTCGTCAACCGTCCGCTGCCCTACCACGGATACAGCCACTCTCAGACACGAACAGTACAGCGGACACGACCAGGACACAGCTCGTGTCGAGGATACGCACGGACACGTGAAATTCAGACTTCTCGGAGCCCTGTTCAGGTAGCATTTTCTCTCCTCGTAATTCCGTTTTCGATTCCGTCTGTTGCAACACGTAGACTGTATAACCCTCTCGATGCCCGAGCAACTCGCTCGTGCGTCGCGTCCTGTGGTGATCGCACACCGCGATCCAAAAATAGGAAAACCAACGCCCTATTTCAGCCCGAAACTTAGTGCGCCCCGCCAAACGGGATGACTTGGTCGGCGCGGTCTTTACCAACACATGTGCGTCGTTGATACGGACGTGCGGGATTTCGCAGAAGTTGATTTGGATGTGCGTGCACACCGGAATCAACGCGTATCCGCCGACAACATTCCATATCCGCCTATTCTGGAACATGATGTAACTTTGTGTACACACGTCGGATCGAGACTAAACTTGTGCCATCGGACTCGTAGCAATACGCTGATCCTGTGACCCAAGTTTGGTTCGATTCTGAGAACATTGACAAAATCGCGTATCGTGGGCCCCATAGGCTCTACTTGACGGGCGATTTTGTGATCGGCTCATCGGAATCCAATTCTGGAAGTTCCGTTGGGTTCATATCATCGTTCCTGACTTGTTGACACTAAGTTGGATAGATTTGGAGACCTTTGACCCTGACACGCTTTTCGGTGCAAAGTGGCCCACATATGGACCCCGCTTTGGCCCGAAAATGTTATTTTTGCCCTTGTGTCCAAATTGGAATTAAAAACATACGTTTCTAGCTATTTGATATCTTCTGAGACTGTAGGTGATGTTTATTACAACTTTTGGAGGAGTACCTACAGGATCCACTGTTACAGGGACAACTGTTGATATTCAAACCCCAGGCAAGTGTACCTTGCCAAACCCTGCAGCTTTGCTACTTTTTTCCTTGACTTAGTTATACATCAGTGGGCAAGTATACCTTGCCAAATTTATAGTTCTTGTTGCATATTTCCTTGCTTTATTTATATTGCTGTGCATGCTTAACCTAGGACCGTGTGACTTACTTAGCGTCCGATTATTAGTCGGGTGCCAACACCGTACGCGATATTGTATATGTCATCTAGAGATGGACATTTGTGACCCCTTTACATTCTCGTACTTATCTTATCAAGTACATTATACCCATGACACTTGACACTATTCATGACAGGATATTTCTGAGATATTCATGGTGATTCTGTATAGGATATAGACTTCTGACAGAGATATTATACTCTTGGATACTCTATGACTTACTGCATTAGCTATGATCTTGTGTGCCATGAACATGAGACATTATGGACATGAGACATGTGATTACATGGGGTGGGGAGAGACACACAGGCTACAAGCTGATTACATATATATCCCCTACTACTGTGAGGCACAAGACTCTGAAACCCGAGCTTGGCCCATTACTCATTATTACTGCTACCGGCTCCCCGACACAGAGCTTGTAGTGGCTCAGCCTGAGTACTCGTGATGCTCTCATCTTACATTTTCACATAGATGGTTATATAGCTTACCCTATTTATTTTATTATTTGCTGCACTGCATTTATTTTGGCTTGTATTATCTGTACCTTGTTATGTCCCCTGAGGACCTGGATCCAGATTATGTCCCCAGGATTTGCAGATGAGATTTATCCCGAGGTATACAGGACAGCAGCAGTAGCAGGAGCAGGAGCAGATACAGGAACTGTACCGACACCCGAGGACGAGGTGTTAGCTGAAGACTTTTCCTGAGCATCCATGTTACATGCTCAGTATTTATTTTATTCTGTCACTTATATTTTGGTCTGTTGAACCATTGTATCAGATTTTATTGGGTTGTTCCCCGAAGCACTTTTGAGACTAGTTGATGATTTACATTTCTTATATCTGCGGATCATATTTTATCTTGTGTGGATGAGATTAGTTGTGCCATGTTGTCGTAGACTTTGTTTTACAGCTTAAGTACGCCCTGATGGATCCATTAAATTGTGTTTGTCCATCGGTGCGTGCTGTTGGCTATTGCCACGTGTCTGGTCCCTCGGTATTTTGGGACTGGGGCGTGACAGATCCAAGGACACTTGCGAGTAGCGCAAGACCGGCAAAAATAATGGGCAGACCTTCATCGTCGTCCCTTGGAGTTTAAAGAGGACGATCATGTCTTTTTGAGGATATCATCCACCAGAGGCACCATTCGAATCGGAGGGCGCGGTAAGTTGAGTCCAAGATATATTGGACCATTTAACGTGCTAGAGAGAGTGGGAGAAGTGGCGTATCGACTTGCGCTACCACCTTCACTTGAGGGAGTACATGACTTATTCCATTGTGTCACAACTCAGGCGATATGTGGCACACAACAGTCATGTTCTCGACCACTCGGAGATCACCGTTGGACCAAGCATGTCACATCAAGAGCAACATGTGGGAATCCTTGATCGACGAGAAACAGTATTGAGGAACCAATCTATTTCCTTGGTCCGCATGGCATGGAAGCATGGCATGCCAAGAGAATCTACTTGGAAGCGCGAAGACGACATGCATAAATGGTTTTCAATCCTATTCGCAGACCAAGGTATAAAATTACCATGTTAATTTATATCTTATACCATACTTGACTTCCTACCATGACTTTAGTTTTAATTTCGAGGACGGAATTTTTATAAGTTGGGTAGAATGTAAAACCCCTAAATTCTGAAAAACTATTTTATTATTTATTTATAATAGTTATAAGCTAAATAGAGAGAATATTTTTTTTTAGATTTTATTTTGAGAAGTTTCAGCACTTAAAGGATTTATGAAGCCATTATAATAGTTTTCTAATTTATTCCATGTAGGCGACCCTTTGGGCAGTAGCTAGCTTAACCGTATACACCAATATAATTTTTAGAATTTTCTATATATATATAAATAATTAGAATAGAATTCCTATTGGATCTCAACAGAAACCCAAACTCCTAAACCCACTAACCGCTTGTCCTTTCTCCGCACGTAAAGTTAGAAATAAACAACAGCAGTAGCAAAACCAACTTTTCTCCCCTCCGCGCGTAAACCAATTCCACCGCTTAATTTCTTTCACCGCGCGTAAAACAACCCCCTCTTATGACTCATCCCCCACCGCCTCTTTATCTGTTGTTACTAAAAACTCCTCAACCGAAACCTAAACCAATGGAGGAACAATCGAAACTAGAGCCAATGAAAGCAGCAGCAGCAGTAATTCTTAATCCCTAAGTTTCCCCACCGCCTCCTTATCCCTATATATATTACAACTCTCCCAAAACTCTAATCCCACTTCCTTCACCAAAACTTAAACACAATATCAGGACGTGCACTATACGAAGTCTTGCTCAGGCAAGTATACCTTGTCAAATAATTACTGTTTAATAAATTGATTGCATGTTATCCTGTTGCAATATACCTATAACTGTGCACGCCCGAGATTGACTCGGGTGCAGTCGAAAAATACGTCGATACGTAGTATAACTGACTTAGACATTAGCAGACTCACCTACAGATGCGAGGGTATTCTGATATCCTCCTAGACCCTGACACTTGTACATGTATCACGATTGCAACTCATGTTGGGATGCGGGTTCACGTACTTGATTAGCTACCGGTGCGTGTGACACACATCACGATTTAGCACGTAGTCAGGATTATCTAGAAGATTGTGACTTGGCATATAGCTACGTGGTATGCACGTTGTGTATTCGACTTGTATATCCGTATTGGTCGGGGAAGACAACTAGTAGGTGTATGGGATACACACATTGGATTCCGTAGTATCCGGAGGAGCCATAGGTCCAATGACTTCCTTTATTGTAGACACCGCGCTCTTCGGAGTAATACAGACGTATATATATTGCAGATACCTCATTCTTCGGAATGATGGACGTTACAGATACCACGCTCTTCGGAGAGTGGACGATATGCCTACGCCTACCCATACGTACCAAGGATGTCTTCACATTGCATTCACTTAGATGGTTAGCACACCCTTATTTACTTTATTCAGTATTATATATGGCATGCTATTTTGTATCTTGTTATGTCCCACTGAGTATCTGGTTCCCTTCCAGATTTAGATGAGGCGTACTATCCCACGTTGTACGGACCTGGGCAGGAGACGAGGTACGCATCCGAGGAGGAGCTAGAGGTGCTGCCATCCGAGTTCCTCTGATCTTGGGCAGACTTACCATCTAGAGCTGGAGCCTCTTTATCTAGATAGCCGATGCTCTAGTCATATTATATTTCAGCACTCTTATTTTTGTTTTTGTGGTGGGTTTGTTCCCACCAGACATATCTGGGTTGTACTATGACATTTCAGACTTAGCACTTATATTCCAGTACTTATTTCAGTATTTCTTGACATATTATGGATTAGATTAGATATTACCTATTATATGCTAGTACTAGACTTGTTAGTATTTTAGGACAGCGCAACACATCTCTTTGGGTCCAATAAATTGGGTTTTCCTTCGGAGACGTGTCAGCTGGCCAATGCTACGTGGCCTGGTCCCACATTATTTTAGGACTGGGGCGTGACACACGACCTCTTGGCTTGCCGCGCCCATGACCACATCTTTTGCCGCCGTCGAAGTAGGCCTCGTCTTGCTTCCTCTGCTTCGTTCGAGCGAGCTACTCTTCATCGAAGAGAAAAAGGCGGCTACTTGTGTCACCGAAGTTGCTGCCAAGATCGTACCGTTCCTTAACGGCTAAAAGCAGACCGGTAAGCTCTTTAATTGACAGAGTCTTGAGATCCACTAAAGTTTTAATGGAGACGACGACTTGCGTGTACTTGGATGGAATGACTCGAAGGAATTTTTTAACTACCTTATCATCGTCCATTTCGTTGTCGTGTAGTTACAGATCGTTGATGAGTCCCGTGAGCCGCATCGCGAAGTCCTCGACGGACTTGTCGTCCTTGAACTTCATTGATTCGAAGTCGGCACGCAATTCTATGCCTTGGCCTCGCGCATGCGCTCGACTCCTATCCACATCATCTTCGCAGCGTCCCATGCTTCATTGGCAGTGTCTTTCACTGCTAGTGTTCGCAGTATCTCTGGCGGCACGGCACGGAGTATGATGAACAGGTCCATCCTGTCGTCGCGGTAGTCGGCTTTCCCGGGTTCGATCGCCTCCCATAGGCCTTGCGCCTGCATGTTGACTCTCATTAAGAGAGCTTAATCCGTGTAGTTTGTCCGTGTCAGCATGTGGTACTTGAAGATGAATGAGGTCTCCTTCATAGGTGTCGGCGTCGTGGGGCTTTGCTCGTCGTTGGTTGCCATAGCTCCGATACCAAATGTAAGACAAGAGAAGTATTTGATTCTTGATCAGAAAAATCTGTGTATTTGTTCAAACTCAACATGGCCTTTGAATAACCATTTACAACTCTAACAAAATGCATAAAAGTAGCACCCTCTAACCATTTTTTAACTAAGTAATAACAAATCAAAAGAATAGATCAAATAACAACATTCCTAAAGACTATGATTTATTGAAACCCAAATAACAACCTCTTCAACCTCCTCATATATATATATATATATATATATATATATATATATATATACCTTACTTGGTATCTTGCACTCTAGGTTAATATCAACCCAACACCTTGCCAATATCTGATGCTCAAAAGCTTACATTGGTGTATACCCATTTGTTCATGCCAACTAATGCAACTCTCCACAGACATGCTTCTCACACCCAAGTATCCTCTTTGCTTGACTGAACCACTCACCTGGACAATGATACCCAAAAGACTTTCCCCCTTAGCTAACATTCAAAATCTGAAGGATACCTACAATACAACTGAACTCCACCCTATACAATTCCCAACATTGATATCTACAACACACTCAGATTAATTCCCCCAAATTTGCTACACTAAAAACCAACTCCTCCTCTTGACATACACCTACTGCATGTTTGCAGTCCAACATACCCATTAACTCCAGACATAACTTCCCTCACTTGGAAATGCAAACCCAGATATCACAAGTGCACCCTCAGCCATCAGTTCACAGAGTTTGCAACACACTAGTTCAACCTACCCCAAGATACTCACTCACTTAACTCCCAAATACACTTACACTTGTGTACATACTCACTGAACTCTAATACCCAAGCTAACTCCATTCCACTACAGTGTACCAAGATACTTCAACTCTTATATGATACCCAAGCTATTCCAATTATTTGCTATAATCACTTCTCTACACACACACACACACACACACACACACACACACACACACACACACACAGGTATCATACCTTGACACCAACTGTTATGCACATCTAGTTGAGGCAACATATACTAGATCCCCAGACACCACACACCCCACTGATACAAGTTTTCTCACTCTAAATTGAGTACCTGAAACTCAAATGTAATACACAAGTCCATTCTTCTCCCATGTCCACATCTATACTAACTGTGCTCAGGTTTCCCCCCATCCTATCTCCTATCCAAACACAGTCCAAGTACTGCTACTGAACCCAGTGCACAAGTGCACTACAATACTTCTAGCAATGAACTAAACCTAAGTTCCCCCTACCCGATACTGATTGCTGCTCACTGCTCAAGCATGACCACAAGCAGTCACTCAAAACCCCACTCCATCTCAGGTTAACAATATGCTTCCTCTTTCCTTCACTTGATGTGCATTGGCACTACCTACACTAAGCTGAAAAATCTCCACTTTATACATAATCCTCCACTGCAGTACAAGGAATTGAACACAGGTCTTCATCTTCCCCCCTTTGGACTGCTGCACTACAATTGTAAAATTGCACATACCAGCTACTGTTGAAATTAGTTGATAATTTTATTGATTGTCTCATTGGCATTATATAGCCTTACAGTCATTAATACAATAATTTCAATCATTATGACAATAATCTCATAATGGAATATCCTGTGACATATTCTGGCATCCCAAATATGTCCTCAGGATATTCTCATGTGCTTATACTATACTTAAATATGACACCCAACATACCATATCAACACTCTCCCACAAGATGGGTGAAAGATATTCACTAAGCCCATCTTATCACATCCTCTAATCATGCTCACTGAGGCGAGTCCCTTGGTTAGTCCATCTGCTACTTGATCCCTGGTTGGAACATGGCCAAGCTCCAGTAATCCTCTATCCAACTTCTCTTTGATGAAGAATCTATCAATCTCGATGTGTTTGGTCCTGTCATGCTGTACTGGATTGTTGGCGATACTAATAGCTGACTGATTATTACACCACAGCTTCATCTTGGCTCCTTGATCCAGCTTCAGCTCCACCAGCATATTCTTCAACCATAGCAGCTCTGCAACTCCCAAGGCCATAGCTCTGTACTCTGCTTCAGCTGTCGATCTGGCCACCACAGACTGCTTCTTACTCCTCCAGGAGACCAAGTTACCTCCTACAAATATGCAATATCCTGAGGTAGACCTCCTGTCATCAGCACAACTAGCCCAGTCAGAATCACAGTAGCCCTCGATGCTCACGTGATTGTTCTTCCTGAATATTAGTCCCTTCCCGGGAGCACCTTTCAAGTATCTCAGAATCTGGTACACTGTATCCATATGACCCTTCCGTGGGTCATGCATGTAGCGGCTCACCACACTTACTGCAAAGCAGATATCAGGACGTGTGTGGCTCAAATAGATCAACTTGCCAACCAGTCTCTGGTATTTGTCCCGATCAACTGGTTCTCCAGCCTCAGCATCAATCTTGAACCTCTGATCTATTGGTGTCGCTGCAGGTTTGCACCCCAACATCCCAGTTTCTGTGAGAAGGTCCAGTGCATACTTTCTTTGAGAGAGAACAATCCCCTCTGCTTCTCGAGCAATCTCAATCCCAAGGAAGTACCGAAGAAGGTCGAGATCCTTCACCTCGAATTCTTTGCTAAGCTTTCCTTTGAGTTGTGCGATCTCCTGCTCATCATCTCCTGTGATAATCATATCGTCCACATACACCGCAAGCATGGTGATGTGGCCTCCACTCCGACGGAAGAACACAGTATGATCAGCATTGATCTGCTGATATCCCATCCCTATCATCGCCCTTCTGAATCTATCAAACCACGCTCGAGGAGACTGCTTCAGTCCATAGAGGGACTTCTTCAACCTGCAGACCTTGCCTACTGTCTGATTAGTGCCAAATCCTGGTGGTATCTTCATGTACACCTCCTCCACTAGATCTCCGTGAAGAAACGCATTCTTCACATCCAGTTGGTGTAGCTTCCATCCACCATTCGCTGCCAGAGAAATCAGAGTCCTAACAGTGCTCATCTTTGCAACTGGTGCAAAGGTCTCGTCATAGTCGATGTCGTACGTCTGACTGTATCCTTTGGCTACTAGTCGAGCTTTATAGCGATCAATCTGTCCATCTGGGTTCTGCTTCACGGTAAAGACCCACTTGCATCCAACTGCTCTCTTCCCCTCTGGCAGTCTCACAAGCTCCCAAGTGTGGTTCTTCTCCAAAGCTCCCAACTCCTCGTGCATTGCCGCTTTCCACTTTGGATCGTTCTTGACAACCTTCCAATTGTTAGGTACAGTAATACTATCCAAAGATGCTATAAATGCTCTATGAGAAGAAGGGATATGGTCATAAGAAATAAACTGAGCAATATCCCAACCATATCTGTTTGGAGGATTTCCTGTATTGCTGCGAGTGGTCCTCCGTACAGATAGTGGTGTGGGACGAGTAGTAGTAGGAGGAATGATATCTTGTGAAGGAGGGGGTATCACCTGAAGGGGGGTTGTTGTCGGTGCCTCAGGAGTTGGGACGAACGCAGGCAAAGGACTTGGCATTGGCACTGTCGGTACTGGTCCTGCAGTTTGCTTCTCTCTCCTGCTGTAGGTAAGTAACTCTCCCTGAGCCGTAGGCCTAACACCTTCACCTTCTTGTCCCTTCTCCGTTCCTCCATGCCAAACTTCTAAATCGGTTACCACAAAGTTCTCCATCTCTCCCTCTCGCCCAATACTGGCAGTATTAGGCGTGTTATGTGAAGTTCCGTCCTGGCGGTAGTATGGCTCATGCTTCCGAAAGTGGACATCCATACTGACAAACTTCTTCTTATCTACTGGACTCCAGCACACATACCCCTTTTGGGTCGCCGAGTAGCCTACGAAGATGCATTTGACCGCTCTAGGGTCAAGTTTCCCAACTGATGGCCTATTGTCCTTCACAAAACACACACACCCAAACACCTTCAGTGGGAGTATCCCACTATTATTGCCTTGCAATACCTCACATGGGGACTTCCATCCGAGGACCTTTGAGGGCATCCTGTTGATGAGTTGAGCTGCTGTCAATACTGCATGCCCCCACAGACTCTGTGGGACATTCATGTCGATCATCATACTTCTTGCGACCTCCAGAAGGTGTCTATTTTTCCTTTCTGCAACTCCATTTTGTGCTAGTGTGTATGCACAGGTAGTCTGATGCTGTATTTCGTGTGCTGACAAGTATTCTGCAAGCGTCCTGTTGGTATACTCTGTTCCATTGTCAGACCTCAGTACCTTCACAACTGCTTTGTACTGAGTCTGGACATGCTTATGGAAATCCCGAAAACAAGCAGGTACATCACTCTTATTTTTTTATCAAATATAACCAGGTAACACGAGAGGCACACTCAATGAAAGAAACAAAGTACTTATAACCATTCATAGTGTTAGTAGCACGTGGACCCCAGACATCAGAATATACTACCTCAAAAGCAAAAGTGCTCCTATGACCCGTGCCAACATATGAGCTCCTAGTAAGTTTTCCTAACTCGCACGCATCATATACTAATTTCTCTTTATTTGTTTTTGCATAAATCTCTGGATACAACTTACTTAGAGTATCAAAGGAAGAATGTCCCATCCTCCGATGATGGAGTATCAAGGTATCCTCAGTCCTCTGCTGCAGTCCTTCCATGCCAGCCTTCTCTGCCATAGATACCAATGCTGAGTCCAGTCCTTCTCGATCTAGGTACCACAGTCCCTTATGCCAAGTGCCAGTCCTAAGTCTTCGTCCTGTCCCTTTCTCCTGGAAGGTCACCTTAGGAATATCAAAAGAAACAATACATTTAAGTTGGAGGATTATAGAACTAATAGACAAGAGACTGACTGGAAAGGATGGAGCATGTAAAACATTGGATAATCTTACTGAACCTGTACAATTAACAGTACCCTTACCGACCACTGGCTGGAAAGTGCCATCAGCTGTCTGAATGCTGTCTGCTGATGCTAGGTGAGTGTAGGAAGAAAACTCACTAGCATTCCCCGTCACATGCCGAGATGCTCCCGAGTCGATAATCCAGTATGATGATTTAAGGGAAGAGATAGACGCAAGGGCAAGTGATTCGTCAGTACCTTCTGATGGATGGGCATACATAGCAGCGTTGCCCCTAACAAAGAATGAGGTGGACGCCTCCTCTGTTCTACTCCTCATGTCTCCCAGTGCCTGGTCCTCCACAGTAAAGGTGTCATCAGCTTCTCCATTCCCTTCTGATATCAGGAGGTTTGCCCGATAACCTCCTCGGCCGCCTCGTCTATCCCCTCGACCACGACCACGTCCTCCATTATATCCTCGTCCGCCGAACGGTCCTCGTCCACCACCTGAATCTTCCTTCCTAGGTGGTTTGGTACAAGCATACCGATGATGACCCATCTTCCCACAGTTGTAGCACTGCCGGTTATGCTGCCAGGGCTCTCCCTTAGATCCTGTGTTACCTGAGCTGGTGATCGCTAGTGTTGACTTTGCTTCAGGGGGACCACCTGTCCCGGCTTGCGGCCTGATGCGTGTCTCCTCCTGGATCATGGCTGAGATAGCCTCCTCAAGGCTAGGGATCTTTGGTTGGGCTAGAAGTACGGCCGTCCTCTGTGCGAAAGCTGCAGTCAGCCCTTTGAGGAACTTCATCGTCCTCTCCTGCAGACACACCTGTCTCTCCTTACACTTAGGGTCCCCGCAGCTCGCCCGATCTGAGGAGTGATCATAATCCAACCACAGACGCTCCAACTCCGTGGCATACTCCTGCACCGTCTTCTCTCCCTGTACGGTGTCATCAATCTCCCCCTTTATCTGGAAGACCCGTAAGTTGTTCCCCACACCATCATAGGTCCTTCTCAACTTCTCCCACACATCTTTCACCATCTCAATACCGTCTACTGTGGCGGCAATAGACTGGACTAAGGAGTTGAGAAGCCAGATGTAGATCACCATATGAGTGGACTTCCACTCATCGTGTTCTGTCGAGCCCTCGTCCGGCTCTGTTGTCTCGCCCGTCAGGAACCCCTCCATATTTTTTCCTGCGAGGGTTCTTCTCACCCGTCGTGACCAACGTAGATAGGTGGCTGGTCCATCTAATTTCAGATCGATGGAGGGAAGCTTCAACTCCGGCGACGTTCGTGTCGTGTTCTCACCAGCCGACATCGTCAACAACTTCATCAACGTCGCCACCTCTGCAGAATCTAGCTTCTTGATGATCTCCTCCATCGATGCGTCGTCTATCCAGTCATATCACGTTCGCTCCACGACTCACGCTTGTCCTCGTCGTCCGCTCCTAGATCCGAACATGTCCCCCCTTTTTTCAGATCTAGGCATCCCTATTAGGAGCTGCCTCGTGCTGGTGCGGAGGAGGCGACAGCACGCATGTCACAACCGCCGTCACAGCAGCAGCAGTTGCAGCAGCTGCAGCAGCAGTAGTAGCCGCAGCAGTAGCGGGATGGGACAACAACAGCGAAGGGCGGCCTGCGAAGGGCGGAGAAGAGGAGAGGAGGGAAAAAAAGGGGGGGCGTGGAAGAGTTCGGTGGAGGAGATCTAGGAAATCCTCCTGTGGGTTTGTGGAAGCTTGGTGACGGCTAGGGTTTGTGGAAACTTGGCTCTGATACCATGTTGAAATTAGTAGATAATTTTATTGATTGTCTCATTGGCATTATATAGCCTTACAGTCATTAATACAATGATTTCAATCATTATGACAATAATCTCATAATGGAATATCCTGTGACATATTCTGGCATCCCAAATATGTCCTCAGGATATTCTCATGTCTTATACTATACTTAAATATGACACCCAACATACCATATCAATAGCTACACTTGAGCTCCAACACTTACACCTTAACACAAGCTAACAAACACTTGCACCCTCTCATAACCCCCTTGCACCACTGCACACCTGATAATAGAACAAGGTGCTACACCACCTATCTGGAGTTTAAGCACATGGAACCCCAACTCTAATATGTTGTTGGGAACACCCACACCAGTGCAAAGACCCCTTCTACACATGGGTACACCTAATACTAACATCTATACAAAATTAATAACACCTACACAATCTCAACTATACTAACACTCAAAATATTACTCATCACTCCTCTACACCCTCGTGCACACACACCAGTGTACATACTCTACTGGATTTTAGTACAATGCACATGTTTATTCACAATCCCCCCTCTAACACATGAGCAAACACACAATCTTCCTCATCAAGCACACACACATACACTAGCACTAGCATACATTCTAACACGCCCACTAAGACATCACCAAGATACTCATATGTATATATATATATATATATATATATATATATATATATATATATATATATATATATATATATACACACACTAAATGTAAATATAGACACACACAAACACTCTAATTAGGCAATTCACCAAACACTTGGTGTACAAACTAGGCTACACTCATGATACTCATAAGTATCATGTGTGATACTCAAATGATACTCTTCTCAATACTACAAAACACCACCCTAGCACCATGAACATAAATAATATATAAAATATGGTATGAATGACAATTTAAATAACTATTCTAATGTAGTATGAGAAAATTGGCATGCTAGGACTCTAATAACATTAAAATACCCAAATCTCACCCCCGTATCATAGGGTGTCATGATACGGACTTTCCGTATCCATTTGTGGATATGTACGCCTATAAAAATCATGCATCTCACTCTAAAATCACTAAAGAGACATTCCATCAAATACCTAGTGGTCAAAATTTGGGTTTCCTCCAACTTGGCCACAAAAGTCTATGTAACTTTCACAATAGGCATCAAAAGAACCTAGTTCTTTTTCCTATGGGTAGTTCTTAGCCATGCGAGGGTTTCTATAATTCTAATATACTAATTAGAATAGAAATTACTAGGAGAATATGGAGTTTACCTATTGAGAGATGAATTCCCAATGTATCACACCACAAGGACACAATAAAATGGATGGACACCTCCTTCTAGCTAGCTCCACACCAAGGCTCCTCCTTGATCTTCCAAGATGCTTAGGATTGTATTAGAATGAAGAAATAAGGGTGGGTTTGGTAGAAAATGGATTAGGGTTTTCTCTTAAATTGGGGATGGACTAATAGAAATGAAATAGAAGCTATTAATGAATAATGAAGGCTTTATAGGCTTCCTCTTAGGGTTAGGTTTAGGAATAATTTGATATGACTTAAAATTCACTCTCTAATATCTAATGAATAATACCTCATAATTCTTAGGAAGGAATATTATGTTCTTAAGTCCAAATAGGTTTAATACACCTAATCTAGTCATGACTAACTAGTGGTTCAACTTAACTAGTCTAAACTCAATAAATAATCCATTAGTCTCATATTATATATATATATATATATATATATATATATATATATATATATATATATATATATATATATATATATATATATTCAAATAGAGAAAAATAACCAAAATACCCTTCTTCCGGAACTAGGTAGTTATACTGAGGAAGACAATGAAGGCACCAGCGTTCAACAACGCCTTGAAACCCTCGAGGCTATGATGCAGACTATGAGTTCCTCGATGCAGTCGCTGACCCAGATGGTGCTAGAGCTTAGAGCAAGCCTGGTCCCACAACCACGAAGAACTTTTGCGCAAGCAAGCCAGGTTCCTGGTACCAACGGGGACTCGAATGCAACTGCTTCCCCCGCTGATGGCAATTATACTCTGCCAGGATCGTCTCCTCCTTCCGCAGTAGATGAGGCCCGGAAAGCAATACAAAAAATATGAGAACTTCGATCCCACTTAGACTCAATGGGCAGTCGCGACACACTGAGCGAGCTAAGGATACGACAACCATATCCTCTCGAGTGGAAAAATGTGCCATACCCGCCTAAGTACAAGACCTTCACCATGACTCCATTTGACGGGAATATATTGCCTCATCAATACATGAGTTATTTTGAGACAATGATAGGGTATCTACCTCGCACTGATGCTTTTCTCACCAAGCTTTTTGTCGGAACATTGTCTGGAGTGGCCTTCGACTGATTTTACAGTCTCCAAGACAATTGAATCTCCTCGTTTGAAGACCTTAAAAGTCTTTTCCTTGCTCGATTCTATGACAGAGGAAATGACATGACAATGTCCTCTATGACGGTCATCACTCAGAGGGAAAAAGAGCCTGTACGGGAATACAAAGAACGATACAGGCAAGCTGCGCTAAAACTATCCCCTGGCAATCCTAAATCTACAATAATGGACATGTACCGGAGAAATCTACTTCCGGCAGTAAGACTCTAGTCGGACGCAACTCAATTCAAAGATTGGACGGCATTCATCATAAGTGTCATCGCTGCTGAAAAAAATGTAAAGGATGCTCGATTATTGGGAATACAAATCTCCATCGCTGATGACAGGAAAAATCACCCTTATAACAACAACAATAACAACAATGGCTTCCATGACGGCAAAGGGAAGCAGGCCCTTACCGTCAATGTGTCCAAAAAGCCCTCCATAGTGGATCAAAAACCTGCCGAAGCTCCAAGGCCAAAAATGACTTACTCTTTCGACGACGATGATGCAATGGCGATGTTCGATGTGTTGATGAAAGGCAACAAGCTCCGACTTCCCGATATCAAACGCCCTGATGAGAAAGACCAGGTCAATAATCTTAAGTACTGCCACTATCATCAGTTCATCAACCTCCCAACACGGGATTACTACGTGTTAAAATGATACATCCAGCGTCTGGTTGATTCCAAAGTTCTCACCTTAGACTTTGAGGACAAGAGGGTCGTTGCCAACATGGTATCGCTCCAGTTCGTTGACTTTTCTCTGATAGAAGCTCAAAATGGTGTTGTCCCGATCCCGAGGGCAACAATAGAGGCTGTAAATCTTACCCCAAATCTCGACCAAGCGGCTGGGTTGGTTCCTTTTAGCATGCCACAAGGCGAGGTCATGTGGGTTCACCCAGATCTTACTCCTGACTTGATGCAGCAAGCATCACCTTCTACCATTAAGTCCAATATAAAGAAATCCCGAGCCTGCCACATGGTTCTCCTTCCACTGAGGAAGCTATAATTGGAGCAACAAGGTCGAGCCTAGCCTACCAGCACGAGTATAACGCTCCCGAGGACTGTATGCCTCCAACCGCTCCACCTGTTGCATCCAATCCGGTCCAACTTAGCCTCCCGCAACATGCAAACAAAAGCAGAAGAAGACCCGCTTCGACAAGCCATTGCGAAAGGATACAACTCAGGGGCTAGAGAAACCCTACGAATTTTGGCACAGCTTGCCAATACTCCTGCTAGATTATCACTCTTTGAGCTCCTCCGTCTCTCCAAAGACACCCGGGATGCTCTAAGTGAGGCGTTGTAGAACGTCGACACCTATCTCGCTCAGGTCAAACTACCGGCCGAGGACCCCGCTACATGTCCCCATTGCAACAATATGATAGAGGCGATACCCAATATCACATTCTCGCAACAGCACATGTTGCTACAAAATAATACGCACGATTGCCCTCTGTATTATACAGGGTATATCGGTGCCATCAAGGTGGACCGGATGCACATTGACCCTGGTTCATCTCTCAGCATCATCACTCGGAGCCTACTCCAAACCTTGGGAATCCCGATGCATCATCTAGAAGCAACCAATACTACCATTAGTGGCTTCAATGCCGGAAGAAGCTACCCTCTGGGAAAAATTTGCTTGAAATGTCAGATCGGCGACTTGCGAAAAGAGGTCACCTGCTACTTCATAGACGTAGATGTATCTTACAATATCCTATTGGGATGTCCATGGATACATAAGTACATGATTGTGCCATCTACTCTATACCATTGCCTGAATTACGTTGACAAGCACAAAGTCGTCAAGACGGATTTTGCCTATGTGGACCCATTCAAGGAAGTCAAAGCATATTACTCTGACTCAGTCTTGTACAAACAAGTCCACCAAGGTGAAGGTGGCAATGACGCCGATGATGAAGCTGAAGTTGGCGTAACGTCGAACGAACTCTTGAGATTCTATCTCAAGGGGTGAGCCCCTAACACGGCCCCTCCCCTCATAGTAGAACTTCACAATAAGGCACCAGAACCTCTGATCATGCACCTACGAAGAGCAAGTCGACAGCCTAAGGAGGATCCGGCACCAGCTACCGCCTTTGAGCCTCTAGTTGTAATGTTTCGTAAAATGCCTTCAAAGCCGTCACTTACACTGGAAGTAGAGCTCGAGAATGACGAACGGGGAGAATACATGGCTACTCATGCTGACATACCAACACTAGATGTAATCCTTGCGGACAAGATACCGTACTTTATCAATAAAGGGTTGTCCTCAAACTACTCTGATGTTGCAAATTTAAGTATGATGTATCCCTTAGAACATGGTCCAGGGTTACAATTACATACACAAGTAACTACCACCTATACGGTAAATCGGATCCTCCTTAGTCAAGGCATCTATTTCATCGTGCTAGCCACAAAGAGGGGTGACAATCCCATCATCTTCGGAATGGTGGAGCGTCACCATGACTTCCCCGTCAAAGAACCTCCGCCTGATAGTGACAAGATGCAGCTGTACCATTACAACTCACTTGCCAAGAGCATCATCCAGAACATGGACTATGACTTAAAGAGTGACAAAGGCCTAAATTATGGCAAGGGCTGGCGTTCGCCTCTGTGTCTTCTAGCCCCTACAGGAAAGTCCGAGTCCTACTACTAGCGAACCTGCCACGGTCTGGGGTATGTCACACCATCAACAACTCCCGAAGAGTCAGAAGAAGAAGATGAATTGCATTCTCACTCTTCAGAGTCCTTCGCATGGGACTCCGATGTAAGTATCGGAGACATGCTCAAACAGACACTATCTATCAACATGGTGTTCGCTCACCCAGAGGAAGATGACGACCATCCACCTGAAATCTTTGATGTCGAGCCATGGGTCCAACGCCTAAACCCACAATGGAAGCTGCGCTTTGAACAACGAGAGCCTTCCACTGAAGACAAAGTCGTACAAGTTAATATGGGTGACGAATCCTCTCCCAAACCCATCTTCATCAACTAGAGTCTGTCCTGTGAGGATCATAAATCCTTACTACAGCTCGTAAGGGAGTACATTAACGTCTTTTTCTGGAGCTACGAAGACATGCCAGGATTGGACCCCCAGATCATAGTACATAAACTCAACATCTTGCCGAATGCTAAGCCAGTAAAGAACAACAACGACACTTCCATCTGGATATCATAAACGCTATCGAAGCTGAAGTTAACAAACTAATAGCTAGTGGCTTTATCCGTGAAGAGCAGCATCCAGACTGTGTAGCCAATATTATGTCGGTTATCAAGAAGAATAGCAAGATCCGAGTCTGCATAGACTTCCGCAATCTAAATACAACATGCCCAAAATATGAGTTTCCTTTCCTGATCACAGACGTAATGATCGATAACACTTGTGGCTTCGAGCGTATGTCCTTCATGGATGGGTTCTCGAGCTACAATCAGATCAAGATATTTCTGGATAACGAAAAGAATGCGTCATTTCGAATACCGATAGGGGTGTATTATTATACAGTCATGCCTTTTGGTCTGAAGAATGGAGGTGCTATATACCACCGAGATTTGAGCACCATTATTCGCGAATATTTGTGCAAGACAGTTGAGTGTTATATTGATGACATCGCTATAAAAAATTGTTTCCAGGATGATTATCTCCAAGACTTGAAGACAGTATTCGACCTAATACGAGAATACCAGCTAAAGATGAATGCCGCTAAGTCCTTCTTGGGAGTCTCCAGCGATAAATTTTTGGGCTTTATCATCACCTCGAAGGGTATTCACATAGACCCTGAGAAGACCAAGGCTATCCTCGACATTCATCCTCTGAAGAACCTTCGAGAGCTTCGTGGTCTACAAGGAAGATTAGCATACATCAGAAGGTTCATATCTAACCTCTCTGGACGTTGCCAACCCTTCACCCAGATTATGAAGAAGGGAGTCTCCATTGTTTGGACTGAAGAATGATAACAAGCATTCGACGATATCAAGATCTACCTCACAAATCCCCTGGTCTTGGTGGCCCCGGTAGTGAGGTGACCCTTCTTGCTTTATTTACGAGCAACAGATCACTCTCTCGGTGCTCTACTGGCCCAGAAGTGTGATAACGGGCATGAGCAAGCCATCTATTATATTAGCAGAATGATGGTCGGCACGGAGCATATGTACAACCCCGTTGAGAAGGAGTGCCTTGCCCTGGTCTTTGCTATCCATATGACCCGATATTATATGGCGGGGTAGACCATTCATGTAATCTCGCGAGTCAATCCCCTCAGGGTCCTCATGACCAAGCCAGGGGCGCTTAATTATCCCTTGGCTACATGGGCTATACTACTGTCACCTTACGACATGGTTTTTATCCCACAGAAGGCGGTCAAGGTCCAGGCACTAGCTGACTTCCTAGCAGCTCATCCGGTGCCAGAAACTTTGAAACTCTATGATGAGATCCCAAATGAAGTAGCGGACTCCAACATAATAATGACAGAGGCCGTTTGACGAATATTCTTCGACGGTGCTTCAAGGACAAGTCCCAAAGGCAATATCGTCGCTAGAGTTGGGATAATACTAATTTCCTCCGACGATCTGGTTATCTACCATACTTACTCTCTAACAGAGCTATGCTCTAACAATATAACAGAGTACAACAGCCTTATTATCGGGCTTTAACTCACTAAACAAGTGGGAATGGACCACTTAGAAGCCTATGACATCTCTAAACTGATAGTCAGTCAGGTCCGGGGCGAGTACGAAGTCTGGCATGAGGATTTAATCCCTTATCACCAAGGCGTGCTAAGTATAATCGTCATATTTGACGGGTTCTTCATAGAGCATGTCCCCCGACTACAAAACATCGAGGCTTATGCCCTGGCCGGCCTCGTTGCTTCTTTGGCCATCTCGTTCAACACTCATCAATTGATTACTATAGTCAACCAAGAACTAGGTCCGAAAAATAACCTATGCATATATCTAAGTTACTCAGCAGAGGTAAACACCGCCACCCAAGACTAGGGACTCCCATTCATCGACTAAGCAGTCTATGGAATTCTTCTCGAGGACCCGAAGGAGGCCACTTCTATCAGGAGACGTTCCCTACAGTTATATTACGATACAACTACTAAACTATTGTATCGCCATTCCTATGATGGGCTTCTGCTACGATGTCTATCGAATGCAGAGGCGAAGTAAGCACTCCGGGAAGCTCACGATGGTGTTTACGGAGCACACCAATCTGGCCCAAAGCTACATGATCGTCTCCAGCATATGGGTTATTATTGGCCGACAATGGTGGCGAATGTTGTGGACTATGAAAGAAAGCGTCGGATGTGCCAAATCTATACAGACTTCATCCACCAGCCCTCGGAATCCCTACACCCAACAGTAGCATCTTGGTCGTTCGAAGCATGGGAAATGGATATCATTGGACAGATTAGTCCACCTTCGTCTAAGGGACATCGGTTTATCCTGGATATCACCGACTACTTCTTTAAGTGGGCGAAAGCCGTTCTACTCGCTGAAGTGAAGACATCAAATGTAATCAGCTTCGTCAAACATCACGTTATATACTGATTCGAACTACCTCAGAGGATCATCCACGACAATGGTCCACAGTTTGCAAGTTACGCTTTCGACCAATTTTGCGATAATAACCGAATTTAGAACGTAGCTTCGACTGCCTATAACTGAGCCGCCAATGGTCTGGCAGAAGCATTTAATAAGACTATCATAAATCTCCTCAAGAAGTTCGTGTCATCCAATAAGCGCGACTGGAATAAGAAGCTGGATGAATGTCTCTGGGCCTATAGCACAATGGTTCGGACACCGACCGACAGTGCACCTTTCTCTCTAGTCTACAAAAGCGAGGCGGGGCTCCCTCTAGAGGTCCAAATCCCCTCACTCTGGGTGGCCCTCTCCAACCAGTTGACAGAAGATAACAACCACCACCTAAGGCTACAAGAGTTGGAAGCACACAACGAGAAGCGTTTATTAGCTCAACATCGTATTGAGTTGTACCAAGCACGCCTCTCAAGAGCTTTCAATAAACGAGTCAGGGAAAGAACTTTCCAAGTAAGTGATCTCGTCTTATCGGTGAGGAGAAAGATGGTTATGATGCACAAGACGGCCAACAAATTTTAAGACAAATGGGAAGGCCCTTTTATTGTGGAGACAGTATACTCCAACGACGCTTACCGGCTTACAAAATCCAATGGAGACTTGCTCATGATGCCGATCAATGGCAAGTTTCTCAAAAGATATTATGTCTAACATAGACTCGTATCTTCCTCATCCCCAGCGAGTGCTTATGCACAACATCTACTCATCCTATAAAATATTGTAAAATCTATTACATGTATTCAGGAATCCTGAATACGCCACCGATAGTGATCCTTCAAAGCTCCCCAGTGGAGCAACTCTCAGTTCTATCCACGTTCTCGGGTAGACCACTCAAAGTCAGTTCTCTTGGACATTAGTTCACATCCATACCACCTCTGAACTATGGTCCTAAATATTATTTTCCCAGTAGTGTTTGCTATGTCCATATTATCTCAGAGCAAATCTCCCAATTTTGACTATCGATTGTCACGTCCATCATACCTATGATATCGATCATCATCCAAACTTACCATCCGTACTTAACTATAGATACGCCAGCGATGATAAGTCTACCAAACCTATCAGGTCCATATCACCTCTGATAGGATTTTATTTCGATCTTATTACTTGCACTCAAAGTGCACAAGAAGTAATAGGTCCACCAAAGATACTCTAGTGGGATGTCCTTAACAACTACGATATCGTACTACGTCCACATTAACTCTAGTATGAGTACCCAAGGTTCACACATAATTGCAACAAAAAGAAAAAAACTATTATTTCTTTCAAAGGAAACCAAGAGCAAACTACATTTGAGGATTTACTAAATACCTCAACAAAATCTAGTAGGGTGAAGAGTGAAAGAAAAACAAAACAAAACTGCTAAGGGCTAGGCATCAGAACACAATTCTACTATTCGCCCTCGAAGTCGAGTGATGGTAGCATCCATCCTCGCTCTAACCTGATGCTCAGCTTCTTAAGCTAAAGCCGCAGGATCCTCAAGGTGGGCGTAGACCTGGTGCTTGTCCTCTAGTTTCCTCAAAGTATCCTCCAGGGCAGCAGAAGACTGAGCCACCTTACTAGACTGTGCACAAACGACCTCCCTTTCCAGATGGGCCTCCTGAAGATCGCCCTCCAAGATCTTAAGTTTGGCTTGGAGTTGTACAATCTGCTCGTTAATTTTAGCCATTGTATGGGTCACGCAATCTTCCTGAACAAGTTAGGCCACCCCTCGATTCTTTAACTCATTGTGATTGAGTGCTAGCTTCTTGAGTTCTCACTCCATGGCCTCCTTATTCCTTGTTTAGGCAGCCTTCACATGCTCCATAGAATTTAAGAGGAATTCATGCTCCTATGCCACTATGATAGCCGGGTCAATCTGTCGTGCCTATTGAAGTTCATTCAGGTGCTGCTCTACTTCGATCAACTTCTGGAGCAACAAGTCAGCAGTTGGTTCAAGGCCAGGAAGGGATCTCAAAATATTACTTTGGGCACAGTGCTTAGCCCAGGCAAAGGTATTGTTTCATCCCAAAATGGTTTGGACCCCCTGCTTCAACAATATGTAAAAATTATGAATGGTAATCTTTGAGGATTCTTCCATATCGAAAAGGGTAGAAGGAGTCAAAGGAGTCAAAACAGAAGGGGATTTCATCGGCTGAGGGGTAGGCATAACAGCGCTAGAAGGCCCAAGAAGCAGAACAGCAGCTACAGAATGACGATATGCCTTAACTTTGGCTAGTTGTCTCCCAGTCGAAAGAAGCGTCTAAATGCTAGGCAACTGTGCAATATCGACAGCCGTAGTCTTAGCACCTGAAGTTTTTGCGACATCAGATGACCCGAAAATGAAAGATGGATGGGCATCCACCGTGCTAAGTAGATCCACAACTGTAGAAGCCTCCTCCATAACAGTCTCCGCTGGAGGCCCCTCAGGGTGTTCTTCGCCCCTCGAAGAGAGAGGAAGAGACGCAGGCCTCTTCCATATAAGCTCTCCACCTCCTTCTTCCTCTATGTCTTCTTCAGCGGCCACATTCACTGTCTTCAAGGGAGAGGTAGGGCCTACAGAACCAAAAAAACTCGTGACCTGGAGAATAGAGAACTAAAGTAAAAAAATCTCATCCCTTGAGAAAGCACGAAGCAACGTACTCGGATTAGATGGAAATTTTTTTGGCTCTTTCAATTTAGTCAGAGCCATCCCTATAACATCCAAGTCATCAACCGAGATATTTGGAGTAGTCAGTTCCATTAGCTACCCCTCTGGACATGTCCGCCTGAATTCTCAAGTACAGGCTCTTTAGTTGCATCCTCGAACTCAGGGGATGTCGTCTCTTCGCCAGGCTCTGTATAAGATACCTTAGCAGTCCTAGACCGTTGAGGATGGTCCCTTCTTTCCTATGTTTGTAAATTTTTAAACAAACCAGAAAAAAATATTCATAGAGAGGAGATGTAATAATCAAACTATGAGGTTTTACGGATACCGACATAGAATCTAAAGTAGGGTTTGGTTCAAAAACCACCAGCTCAAGGGGCCTAACCTCCTCTCTTACGTCCTCCGTAGAAGGACCTGATTCTTTCATAGGTTTTGTCTCAGGAACCGCTTCAACTCGTGCCCGCTTAAAGTAGCGAAGGTGGTGAGACGCAATGGCCTTACGCTTAGGAGTAGGAGGATCATCAGAAAGAGTACCATCCTCAGACGTTGGGTCCGAGTCAAACAGCAAAGGATGAGCCACACATTTTCCCTTCTTGGGTGTTCGTCGACCTTTCGTCAACGGAGGTGCAAATACTGTACCTGCCAGATAGCTCATCTCAGGGACATAGCCTGTCGGTGGAGTGTTGACCGTGCAATAGAAATACCCCATGGAAAATAGTATGTTCGACACAGCACCAACCATAGGCAGCCCAAACTCGGCTTGTGTACCAACGACGGTGTAATAGCTCAACGTCCGAGCCCTATCAAGAAGACCGCAACAGTGCCCAAGGGATGCACTAGGGGTATCCAGAAGGAGTTGGCTATACCTAAATTGATGGGAAATCTGGCTGGGTAGGTAAGGCTCAAAATAGACGTTAGCCCAATTTTGATACACCAAGTGAGAGGGGCGGATAGCAACGAGCCAGCAGTAAAGTTTCTCCGACAACGGGAAATCGGCGGCCCCGTTGACTCAATGAGTAGCACTTATTTCCCCCTCAGTGAACTCAGGGACAGTTATGAAGAACGTCCAACCATTCAAGTGGGTAAGCTCCCTTCTATGGGAGGGCACGTACTCATACTGCCATCTCATCCCCCGATAGCGATGAATAATGGCATCTTCCTCCAATATCCCTTCCTGGGTACCGGGGCACATCAAGGACCGATGGTGCAATAGAATCCAACCTATCAAGTAGTGATAGGGTAACTCTATCATGTTGAACTCTCCAACTCCTTTGTGATACTTCACCTTTGTAGCAAAATGTCGAAGATCGCGGTGGACGTAGCAAACCATCGCAGGAAGTAGTATAAGTAGGTGGCCAAAAGCTAGTCGCACAGCCGAGAGAATAAAGTTACGACTAATTATCTCAATTAAGCCTGAACCCCCTGTAAATACACAGTTGCATAGCCAAATCATCAAGTATCCTGCCAGAAGCGCCTTATCGGATAGCTCATGGGTATCCATAAGAAAATATCTCAATTCCTTGCCTTCAACAAACGATTCGCGATATTTATGGATCAAAGTCGCGACAACTTTTTGGGATTGTGACCCCCGAACATAAACCTCGTCCAACCCGGGATCCTCCGGGAAAAGATAGTGCGTCCAAACAGTGATGTACAAGATAGGCCCTTTAGAAGATTTATCCTCCTTATCCACTCTCTAACAGATGTTAGATGACACATCAACTCTTTATATACGACTAGGAACTCCGGATTCTCCTTTTGGAGGTCCCCTAGTTTGTCATTGCTTGGGGTATATTTCTCGTAGGTACTTCGCCCCAGGGAAGCCTCGATATTGAGTGCATATCATGTAAAGCTAGCCCCATCTCACCGCTAGGCATAAAAAAGTCTCTGTATAACAGTTGTACATCTCCACCAGGGCGATAAAGAACTAACGGTTCATCTTTAGGCCATAACAGGTGCCCCTCACAGCGTAAAATAGATCAGCCTTTTTAATCTCCCGTTCGTAGCTCTTTAGCACCCATTTGGTCAAACGACACCACGAGGGACTGTAATGGGCCCAGCCGAGAGTTCATAATTGCCCAGGCAGGTACCCTTTCTTGGCAACTTGATGGAGGAATGTATCCATGACATAAATATCGAGGCCAAGTCACTCCTGACGATACTAGGTGCCAGCCCGAGAGAAGAATATGTAAACCCCCTGAATTTTCAAAATTTTAAAAACTGGATTTTTCACAATTTTCTGGATTTTTCTGGGATTTTTCTGTAATTTAAAAACAGGGTTTTAATTATTCAATGATTTTTTAATTGATATTAAATGATATTAAAATATTATGAAAATAATATTTTTGGATGTAAAATGAAAAAATGGACTTAGGGCAATTTTTCTGGAATTTATCGGACCCCGGACCTATTTTTAAAGGCCTAAAAAATATTTTATTATTTATTTAATTAATTAATTAATTTACTGATAATTATTATTATTATTATTATTATATAAATACCCAGCCCAACCCAATAGTCCGGCCCGGCCCAGCCCAACCCGAGCCCAGCCCCTAGCGGGTCGGGTCGGATCCGCCAGACCCGACCCGGACCCGCAACCCGACCCGCCCCCTTTCTCTCCCCCACGACTCCCTCTCTCCCCGTGCCCGCCGCGTCCGGCGCCACTCCGCCCGCCTCGCGCCACGCTGCCCGCCACGACGCCCCCTCCTCCGCCTCCCACGGCCACGCCACCTCCCCCAGCCCCCTATAAAACCCCCCTCTCGTCGAGCCCCACCATCAGCTACCCCATCCTCCGCCGTACCCCGACGCCGCCTCGCCGACGACCTCCGCGCCTCGCCGTCAGCTCCTCCCCTCCTCTTCTCCTTCCCCGACGCTGCCCAGCCGCCGTCGAGCGACGCCGACGACGAACAGCCGCAGCGAGCAGCCCCGCGCCGCCTCCAGCTCCGCCGCGAGCCCGCCGCCGCCTCGCCGCGCCGTCCCCGGCCCCCAACCGCCGCAGCCAGCCCCCCCACGCCGCCGTCTCCGCCGCCCTCGCCGGAATCCCCAAGCCAGACCCTAACCCTAACCCTAATTCAGCCCTGTGTCCGACACGAGTCGGACACGTGTCGGACACGGTTCGACCCTGATTTTCGGGTCCCCTTCAGGTGCGTGTAACTTTTTGCTCGTAGCTCCGTTTTCGTTTCCGCAAATTGCGTTGCGAAGCCTGTATGACCCTCTCGATGTCCGGACAAACTGTACAGGACATCGCGTCCTGTGGTGATCGCACACCGCGATCCAAAAACAGGAAAAAGTAGACCCTGTTTCACCCCGGAATCGAGTACGCCCCGCCAAACGGGACGACTTGGTCGCGCGCGGTCTTCACAGATACGTGCGCATCTTCGATACGGACGTGTGGGATTTCGCAGAAGTCAATTCGGGTGTGCGTGCACACCGGGGTCAACGCGTATCCGCGGACATCGTCCCGTATCCGTACTTTCTGGATCGTGCCCTAACTTTGTGTACACACGTCAGATCGAGACGAAACTTATGCCATCGGACTCATAGCAATACGCTGGTCCTGTGGGTCAAGTTTGGTTCGATTCTGAGAACATTGACGAAATCGCGTGTCGTGGGCCCCACAGGCCCCGCTCGACGGGCGATTTTGTGATCGGCTTATCGGAATTCAATTCTGAAAGTTCCGCTGGGTTCGTATCAGCGTTTCTGACCTGTTGACACTAAGTTTGGTGAATTTGGAGACCGTTGACCCTGACACATTTTTCGGTGCATAGCGGGCCCACCGGTGGACCCCGTTTTGGCCCGAAACTGCCGTTTTTGCCCTTGTCTCCAAATTGGACCCAAGGACAGGCGTTTCTAGCTGATTGATATTTTCTGGATCTGATGGTGATGTTTGTTACAGCAACCGAAGTACCGTCTGCAATTCTCGCCGAAGTCAGAACTGCAAACCGAGCCGGAACCACAGGCAAGTGTACCTTGCCAAAACTTGCAGCTTTGCTACCTATTTCCTGGACATAGTTATACATCAGTGGGCAAGTAAAGCTTGCCGTTTCTCAGATATTCCTGGTTATAGTACTTTACTTGATTTCTTGTAGATGCATATGTGAACTTGTTTAACTGCTCAACCCAGGACACCGGATACTATTCATGTGACGGAATTGCCTGAGATATACCTGGTGATTTCATATAGGATACATTTTATGTCATTTACAGTTTACATGCTTAGATTCTATCCTGATTCATTGCATTAGTTCAATCTTGCGTGACTTGTACCTGTGATATTCTGGAACTGTGACGTGAGATTTTATGGGGTGGGGAGAGTATTATCATATCAAGGCTGAATATATTATAATATAAATACTGTTATCTGGCGGTGCCTTAGACTCTGATACAGAGCTTTGGTACCTTACTGGCTCTTCGAGAAAATACTGCTATGGTTTCTTCGACACTGATCCTGTAGTAGTCTCAGCCTGAGTATGACTAAAACTCTCACTTGCATATCACTTAGCTGGTTTACATATTTACCCTGCTGTTTCATTATTGTTGTACTGTATATGTTTTGGCTTGTATTTTCTGTACCTTGTTATGTCCCCTGAGGACCTGGAATGGACTATGTCCCCAGGTATAGCTGAGGAGAACTACCCCGAGGTGTACGGTACAGGAGCACTCCTTGGAGCAGAACCCGGAACCGAGGACGAGATAGTTGCAGAAGACTTCTCCTGAGCACCGGCTTCATATATACAGTATTTCCATTTCAGTATTTTATTTCCTGTCTTTCTTCTTAAATGTAACAGAATAATTCTCGGATTTATTTTCCGAGATAACCTTATTTAATATTGCTTATTTATTTCTATTGCAATATTTCTGGCATTAATCTGTATTGTTCTGTGGATGAGATTAGAGACTTGTAACATATTACTGCTAGACTACAGCTTAAGCATGCCCTGATGGATCCATTAAATTGGGTTGTCCATCGGTGCGTGCTGCTGGCTATCGCCACGCATCTCCAGTCCCTCGTCATTTTGGGACTGGGGTGTGACATGGTTTTTGTGGTGGCCCATGCAGGTCTACGACTAAATTGTTCGGTTTCAACCTAGGGACCGAACAGGCCTGCAATAAGATAGGATAAGTTTTTAGGATCTCATCCACTTGCTTGAATCGTTTTTGATATCTGTATCGTATTCGAACTAATTTTGACTTGCATCTTGCCTTGATTCCTGTGCGCCTCTTATTGGGTATTTTTGGATACAGGGAAATGGACCCACAAGAATGCAACGAGACTCCCGCCAGAATGCCACAAGCTACAGGTGTCACCTACGACGACGAAGTGACACCAGTCGAAGGAATCCCCACAACTCAACAGAGCCAGCCGGCAGGTCAACCTACCTTCCGATTCCGGCGCGATGACATCCCACCTCCGTCGCAGTTCGTCCCACCAATGCCCGTGTTCCCACCAGGACAGCCAATCGACGGGCAACAAATATTTCAGATGATCTATGCGATGATGCAAGCTCAGCAACAAGTTCAACACGAGGCTCAGCATCGCGAAGCTACTTCTTAAGGGACAGCATCGTAACTGCACTGGGGCAGGCCAACCTACCCGCTCGACGGCCAACTACAGGCTCAATCACGGACTTCCGCCAACTGAAGCCCCACACTTTTTTCGAAAAAGAGGAGCCCACAGAAGTTCACGAGTGGCTCACCAACATCCGGCATCAACTTGAAGCAGCCGAGCTTCCACGAGAACGCTGGATGACTGCCGTCAGAATGCAATTAACGGACAATGCCCATCACTGGTGGCTATCCGAGGAGACACGGCTCGGACCAGACCGAGTCACTTGGGAGGAGTTCTCCAGACTCTTCCAAGAGATGTACATTCCTGCCATCGCTCGATCAGAACTGCGGGACAAATTCAATCGCCTCACTCAGGACTCCATGACGGTGGAAGAGTACAACGCAGAATTCATTCGTCTGAGCCGCTTCGCCCCCACCCTGATCCCGACTGAGGAAGAGAAGGCCGAGAAATTCTTCGACGGACTGAACATTGAGCTGCAGAAACTAATTGGGTCCGTCGCACCAACATCATACTCGGACGTTCTTGCTGCGGCTCGACGCATAAACCGCGTCACCAAGAGAGAGACCAAACTGAAGCAGCCCTCCACATCCGCACCAACCAGAGCAGCATCAGAGGAGTCTGCAAAGCATCAACAAATAAGCTCACCACCAACAGCAGCACCAAAAGCCTTCTACCTTCCTACCTGTTACCACTGCGGCAAGATCGGCCATGTCGAGAAGGAATGTAGACGTAAACTCGGTCTCTGCTTAGACTGCGGATCCAGACAGCATGCAGTGAGAGACTGCCCCGAGCGTAGAGAAGGAACACCAAGGGCGAACCAGCAAACTCCACCAGCGTCTCGAGCAGCACCCTACCAGCAAGCTCAACAGCAGAGGAATCTACCTCAAGGACGAGAGCAAGCCTACACGATAGCCGTGCAGGAAGCCGATGCGAGTAAGTGATTTATAGTTATCCATTTTAGTCTTGTGTAGTTCGTGCCTATTGGTTCGTGACCTCAGCCCCAACCTAGTAAATTGCAACTTGTTAATAACAACCTGGTTTTTATAAAAGTATAATTTTAACTAGATTTTCCTGAAAAGTGTAAACTTTTAATTTTAGGGAAATGGTATTTCCCTGAAGTCTCTTGTGATGTGCTTTCAAACGATACCTGCGACCGTGTCATCTCTGCTGACCGGTTATTCTTTGATTGCGAGGACGCAATCCTCTTAAGGGGGGTAGATTGTAAACCCCCTGAATTTTCAAAATTTTAAAAACTGGATTTTTCACAATTTTCTGGAATTTTCTGGGATTTTTCTGTAATTTAAAAACAGGGTTTTAATTATTCAATAATTTTTTAATTGATATTAAATGATATTAAAATATTATGAAAATAATATTTTTGGATGTAAAATGAAAAACTGGACTTAGGGTAATTTTTCTGGAATTTATCGGACCCCGGACCATTTTTAAAGGCCTAAAAAGTATTTTATTATTTATTTAATTAATTAATTAATTTACTGATTATTATTATTATTATTATTATTATATAAATACCCAGCCCAACCCAATAGTCCAGCCCGGCCCAGCCCAACCCGAGCCCAGCCCCTAGCGGGTCGGGTCGGATCTGCCAGACCCGACCCGGACCAGCAACCCGACCCGCCCCCTCTCTCTCCCCCACGACTCCCTCTCTCCCCGTGCCCGCCGCGTCCGGCGCCGCTCCGCCCGCCTCGCGCCGCGCTGCCCGCCACGATGCCCCCTCCTCCGCCTCCCACGGCCACGCCACCTCCCCCAGCCCCCTATAAAACCCCCCCTCTCGTCGAGCCCTACCATCAGCTACCCCCTCCTCCGTCGTACCCCGACGCCGCCTCACCGACGACCTCCGCGCCTCGCCGTCAGCTCCTCCCCTCCTCTTCTCCTTCCCCGACGCTGCCCAGCCGCCGTCGAGCGACGCCGACGACGAACAGCCGCAGCGAGCAGCCCCGCGCCGCCTCCAGCTCCGCCGCGAGCCCGCCGCCGCCTCGCCGCGCCGTCCCCGGCCCCCAACCGCCGCAGCCAGCCCCCCCACGCCGCCGTCTCCGCCGCCCTCGCCGGAATCCCCAAGCCAGACCCTAACCCTAACCCTAATTCAGCCCTGTGTCCGACACGAGTCGGACACGTGTCGGACACGGTTCGACCCTGATTTTTGGGTCCCCTTCAGGTGCGTGTAACTTTTTGCTCGTAGCTCCGTTTTCGTTTTCGCAAATTGCGTTACGAAGCCTGTATGACCCTCTCGGTGTCCGGACAAACTGTTCGGGACATCGCGTCCTGTGGTGATCGCACACCGCGATCCAAAAACAGGAAAAACCAGACCCTGTTTTACCCCGGAACCGAGTACGCCCCGCCAAACGGGACGACTTGGTCGCGCGCGGTCTTCACAGATACGTGCACATCGTCGATACGGATGTGTGAGATTTCGCAGAAGTCGATTCGGGTGTGCGTGCACACCGGGGTCAACGCGTATCCGCGGACATCGCCCCGTATCTGTACTTTCTGGATCGCTCTCTAACTTTGTGTACACACGTCGGATCGAGACGAAACTTGCGCCATCGGACTCGTAGCAATACGCTGGTCCTGTGGGTCAAGTTTGGTTCGATTCTGAGAACGTTGACGAAATCGCGTGTCGTGGGCCCCACAGGCCCCGCTCGACGGGCGATTTTGTGATCGGCTCATCGGAATTCAATTCTGAAAGTTCCGCTGGGTTCGTATCAACGTTTCTGACCTATTGACACTAAGTTTGGTGAATTTGGAGACCGTTGACCCTGACACGTTTTTCGGTGCAAAGTGGGTCCACCGGTGGACCTCGTTTTGGCCCGAAACTGCCATTTTTTACCTTGTCTCCAAATTGGACCCAAGGACAGGCGTTTTTAGCTGATTGATATTTTCTGGATCTGATGGTGATGTTTGTTACAGCAAGCGGAGTACCGCCTGCAATTCTCGCCGAAGTCAGAACTGCAAATCGAGCCGGAACCACAGGCAAGTGTACCTTGCCAAAACTTGCAGCTTTGCTACCTATTTCCTGGACATAGTTATACATCAGTGGGCAAGTAAAGCTTGCCGTTTCTCAGATATTCCTGGTTATAGTACTTTACTTGATTTCTTGTAGATGCATATGTGAACTTGTTTAACTGCTCAACCCAGGACACCGGACACTATTCATGTGACGGAATTGCCTGAGATATACCTGGTGATTTCATATAGGATACATTTTATGTCATTTACAGTTTACATGCTTAGATTCTATCCTGATTCATTACATTAGTTCAATCTTGCGTGACTTGTACCTGTGATATTCTGGAACTGTGACGTGAGATTTCATGGGGTGGGGAGAGTATTATCATATCAAGGCTGAATATATTATAATATAAATACTGTTATCTGGCGGTGCCTTAGACTCTGATACAGAGCTTTGGTACCTTACTGGCTCTTCGAGAAAATACTGCTATGGTTTCTTCGACACTGATCCTGTAGTAGTCTCAGCCTGAGTATGACTAAAACTCTCTCTTGCATATCACTTAGCTGATTTACATATTTACCCTGCTGTTTCATTATTGCTGCACTGCATATGTTTTGGCTTGTATTTTCTGTACCTTGTTATGTCCCCTGAGGACCTGGAATGGACTATGTCCCCAGGTATAGCTGAGGAGAACTACCCCGAGGTGTACGGTACAGGAGCACTCCTTGGAGCAGAACCCGGAACCGAGGACGAGATAGTTGCAGAAGACTTCTCCTGAGCACCGGCTTCATATATACAGTATTTCCATTTCAGTATTTTATTTTCTGTCTTTCTTCTTAAATGTAACAGAATAATTCTCGGATTTGTTTCCCGAGATAACCTTATTTAATATTGCTTATTTATTTCTATTGCAATATTTCTGGCATTAATCTGTATTGTTCTGTGGATGAGATTAGAGACTTGTAACATATTACTGCTAGACTACAACTTAAGCATGCCCTGATGGATCCATTAAATTGGGTTGTCCATCGATGCGTGCTGCTGGCCATCGCCACGCATCTCCAGTCCCTCGTCATTTTGGGACTGGGGCATGACAGAATAAGAGGGTGATTCCTTATGACAGAAGAAGGCCTCCTTGCTCTGGCTGGCCCCGGGCCAGATCTTACCAGTAAGAGCCCCCCGTTGTTCAGGCATCAAGTTCCAGTCCATCTTTATTCAGTTTATTACTATACAGAAGTCCAACAAAGGCATACGCCATTCAAGATTAGGCATAGACATCTCTGTCCCACGTTGGGTGAAATTTTAGTTCTCCTTTGACTTCCCCAAGTCAGAAAAAGACGTGGTCAGTGCATCCCCAAAAAGAAAGTATGGTTTATTGAATGCATAATCTTGTCCAGCAGTGGCCTTCCCAGAGTTCATTTGACTTAGGAGAAAAAACTCGCTCTGGTCAGCGATTAGCTTTTGCCTTTTAGACAAGAAACCTCTATCCAGTTGGGTTTGCATAGTAGCAGTTAGGTCTCCAAAGTTTATACTCAATGGGACCCGCTCAGGGTTAAGAACCAACTCGCTAGAAGGAGTGATAGGCAAGTTCACTGTAAAGTATGAAAGAAGGGCAGATTAGAATACTTGTCAAAGCATCGCAGTAGATTCTATATGCATCACCACCGAAGACTTTACACAGATTCTACAGGCACAGCATTCGACTCGCGCATGATAGAACGACGCATGATGGGCCATCACCCATGCGATAGGCCATGGTTCGCGCATGACAAATCCGTGCATTACATGCTTTCGTCCATGCGACAGATTATGTGAAAAGTCTGCACATGTTTCTCATCCACACAACAAGACTATGTGAAATGGTCGTGCATGACTTTTCATCCATGCGACAATCCGTGCAAAGGGTGTCTATGTAGGTTAATAAGTCATCATCCCCAGAGGAAACCCTACCTAAGACTAACTTATTTATGTAGGAGGGAATCTTAGACTGGCCGGTCTCGGTGGCTCGGGCTTCCCCTTTCCTTTCCATGGCCTCAGTAACAAGACCCTTGTCCTTGGCAGCTGTAGAAGAAAAGGGAGCACGGGAGACCATGGCAGTCGTCAGCGAGGAGAAGAATGGCAACAGCGGGGGAGAAAATTTATAGAGGGAAGCAAAGAGTCTCTCTCTCTCTTTCTCTAGTCTCCTCCTCTTTTATAGACGAGTACACCTTCGAGCCCGTGCCACTTTAGTCCACGTGGTAACCTAGAATAAGAGCGGCGATTGAATTTTTTATCTGCCGTCATCAATAAATAAATTGTCACCTCGACAAACGCGTCAAAAGATGGCTCAAAATCCCAATAATTTATTCAAAGATCGAGCCAAATCTTAAAAATTAATAAAAACTTGATAGCATGGCAGACTCATCCATGCGTTAGCAGAAGCATGCGTTAGCCATCCAGATAGCTAAAAAATCTTTATGCGACAGATAGTCCATGCGTTCAAAAGATATCTTTCCATGCTTCTTATTCAAAGTATTCCAAACTCATGTCGAGTTTGAAAACTTTGAAGGGGGTCTTATAGAAGCATAAAAAAATCTCCTATGCACCATAGTCCCTATGCATCAAAATTCAAAGACACATGACTTATTGGACGTATAATGCCACTTTAGTCAAGTTAGAGCATTTATGACTCTGAAATCAATAATGCTATAAAACATCTAGATTCTGATGCTGACAGTTGGCGTCAGTGCACACGTCACTGCCATAAATACTTTTATTACTATGCAGCCATACAATGCCACGTGTATGTAGGATAAATCTCTTCATGCATCTTTGTCCCATGCGTCCCTGACTCTATTCGTTCCATGCATCTTTGGCCCCATGCATCCCAGACTCCATGAACCCTATGCATCTCTGGCCCATGCATCCCAGACACCATGCTTCAATATGGCAGAGTTCCTCAAGTCAAAATATTTATGTTGCAACTGAGGAGATTCACTACAGGCCAAGTGTCAAGCTGACCAAGTCACGTACACCGAGGATGAGAATCGACTAGAATTTTAGCAACAGCAGATCCCAATAAAGACTCCACGTGGCAACTCGGTCGTGACATGTGTGCACGGTTGCAACAGCATCCTGTTAAGGTTGGACACGTGGCAGCTCCAGCATCTATGTGGGCATAACACATGCGCGCATAAGCCCGTCAGCACAACATCTATAAATAGTGGGGTTGCATAACCACAACAGGGACACACAGACAGACAGACAGGGAAGAGGCTTCCAGAAAGCATTTTCATTATCTCTTCGGACCGTCAATGGAGTAAAGGAGCCGATGTCGTACTCAATCTCCATCGTCAAATTTCCTAGAATAAAAAAATATTATACTTAAATTTTTTGTTTAGGATTTCTTTGTATTTATTTTGTTTGTTACACAACAAAGTTTTGTTTAAACTTAAATCAATGGCAAACATTGGTCAGTCAATTGGGGTACTCAAAGTGTGTACCATGGTAGTCAATATAGTAAGTTGTTCAATAATTTGCCTCAATAAGTTTTGGGTATCCTTATCTAACCTATAATCTTACCCATATATAATTGAAAAAAAGTCTAACCTAGACGTTGATCCAAACTTTACGTAAGATAACACCTAAAAGGCACCCTACTAAAATGACAAAAATAAATATATTGAAATATTGTTTTCACTCTAAATATAATGACCTATTTGTCTTCATAATCCACAAGAAGGCACTTAGATATAATAAATAATAATAACAATAAATGATAGGGAGCTCTGGCGACAGGAGTTATGATAATCCCGATCTAGTTTTGTAGGGTTCTTGCCCACTCCTTCTATTCCTGGTAAGGAAAGGGTGGTCGATCAAAATCTACCTACATCTGATGGTTAGACTATCATGCTAGGGCATAGAGGGAAGAAGCAATTAGCGACGGGGCCTCCGACGTTGTGACCGCATAGGTAGTGTCATGTTCCAGTCCCATAACTCATAAGACTAGCTAGCACATGACTTATCCAGCTGGTACCAATTGAAAGATAATCCAACTTATGGAATTTTCATAATTTGTACGTGTTCCGTTACAAAAATGAATGTTGCTAACTCGGTTTTATATATTGAAAACAAAGAAAGTACAAAGTATCCTTAAACAATAAATCTAAGTACAATTAAAATTCTGGGAGTGTGACAATGGAGATTAAATACTGCAGCTGACTCCTTTACTCTGTTGATTCCGACGACGAACGAACTTGTTAGATCTCTGGCTCACTAGCATGAAAGACAATAATTAGGCTCCTGAGTGTGCTTTCTCTACGTCTTATTGTACGTATCTATGTCCCTGTTCGTGTGTGTATATGGGAATGCATCCCTACTATTTATATCCACCTATGCTGGATGGCTTATACGCACGCATATGTTATGCATGCATGTTTGGCTGTCGCATGGGCATTCTTAACAGAATGCAGATGCAACCGCGATAGCACATTGCGGTTAGGCTGCCATGTGGCATTAGTTATGATATGATATTGATGAGATCTTGGCATGTAACTTGGGTTATTTTTACCTGTTGTGTGCATGACTTGGTCAACCTGACACGTAGTCAGCACTGGTTGTCGAGGATCTCTTCAGTTGTAATAGGAAGATTCGGTCGCAAGAAGTCATATGAAGACTGAACCGCATAGAGGCTGGGCATCATAGAGGCAGAGCGGCATAGGATCTGGGCCTCGAAGAGACTGAGCCGCATAAATACTGGGTCGTATAGAGGCGAGGCCACATGTCATCTTTGTCGTGTACATGTGGCACTGCACATGTGACTTTTTATTGCTTAGCATGCTGACTTTTCTTACTACTTTCGAAGCATTCATGATAGTAAATGCCATGTCAGAACTTTATGCAAGGCAAATAATGCCATGTCAGAGCTTTATGCGGCTAATGCTTTTCTCACTTTCTAGGCCGCATAGACACCTCTTGAGGACTTGGTTCTTTCTGTTTTGGAAATAAACACAAGTTCCTAGGCTGCATAACTATTTTTGTGGTCTGACTTCACTGAGTCAGGTTTTGGGCATATAGCTTCCGGGCGCATGGAGTTAGATTTTTCCATGCTTCTACAAGACCCCATTCACATCAAAAGTGGGACGGAGAGAACGAAGAATGTCGTGTTTTAGCATTTCATGAATATGGTGCTAACTTTTGCTTTATTCTCTCCTAAAAGACAGTGAGCTACTTCTACTACATAAAAAAAGAAGTATTTTTCAAACTGATAAGTTTTAAATATTTTAAACAAGAAGCATGGATGAAAATAACTTGAGACGCATAGATAATGTGTCGTATAGACTCGTTGTCGCATGAACGAGTCTGCCAGGTTGTCAAATCTGCATTAAATGAAAGATTTGCCTCAATCTTTGAGCGGATCTCTTGGGATTCAGAGTTGTCTTCCAACACAGACCCCGAGGCGACGATTCTCAAAGGATAAAGGTGAATCAAAAATCCAAGCATCGTCATTCTCCGCGGCTAGAAAAATAGTACAAAAATCGAGGGGGCTACTATCATCTTTAGTCACCTATTTGTTTGCCTAAATGGGGGCTCTATTGGAAAGAGAAAATCTTTATTTTGCAGCTCAAGTTTCTATCCTCCCTTCGTCTCTGACTTCTTGCTCGACTGTCATGGCCCCCAAATCTTCGTCCTCCATTGCTGCCAAGAAGAACGACAAGGGGAAGCTCCCCGCTGCCGAGGCTAAGGCCACAGACAAGGCCCCAACGTACCATCCGGATGTCCAAGTGTCGATCATGGGTAAAGGCAAAAGAGATGGCGACTCTTGAACTCATAGACACTTTGTGCACGGTCTGCCGCATGGATGAAAAATCATCTTGAACATGTGTAGATATTTTTCCCACATAACCCTGCTGCATGGATGAGAGATCATCTAAAACATGCGCGATTTTCTCATGCGGCCCTATCGCATGCGCAGACCATGCCTCAATCGCATGAATGAGAGATCATCTAGAATAAGTGCAGGCTGTGACTCTTCCACATGGATGATATAAAATGTATAGACTGTGACTTTGTTGTCTGGATAATCAATCATCTAGATCATGTGCAGTCTGTGACTCTGTTGCATAGATGAGCAACTACCTAGCACATGCGCAGGCTGTGTTTCTTGTTAAGGGTGCATATAGCATCTCGATGGTTCTAACTGCTACCCCTCTTCTGGTTTTGTAGTGACTTTACCTGTGGCCCCTTTCGGGGAAGTGCTTCTAGGGCAGGCCCAGGCCATGCTGGGTATAATATTTGACAATATAGTGGCGAATGTCTGGGCCCAGATAGACAAGGATGAACCTGTGACTAGGAAAAAATTAACAGTAGACCAGACCTAGTTCTTCTTGCTTAGCCAGATAAATTTTGGGAAGATTACTAATAACGGATGTGCCTTCTACTTGAAGGCCATCTTTCTGTTTGGGGATACTCTTACTAATTCGGACCCCGAGATGGAAAAGATTTGAGAAGAATGAGACTTCACCTCTTGTGGAATAAAAATGCATATGCCTATGATGGAGCGCCATCTGCCATTTTCGACTTTTAATATGTTGGCAATTCTGAGGAGAATGGAGAAAAACTTAACTGTAGACCAATCAGGAGCCCTGGTCGGCCGTATCCGTCCTGGTACAAAGATTAAGAAGGATATTGCGACTTATAAGGAATCTCCTTCTTATGCTCTTTGAGGATTGAAACCCAGTGTTATCACGAGTGAACTAGGGATGAACCTCCACCCTTATGGTGCTGATACCTTTCTTAACGTTTGGCGGATAAGGGATCCTATCAGTCGGGGAAACTATGCTTCTTCAATTATGTGCATTATACATCCCCTTGGATTGATTTCCCAATGTGGGCCTTGGAGAATACGAGCAAAGCCTCAAAGAGGCCAACCTTTACTATGCCATAAGTGGTTCCTGCTATGGCTTGGAAACAAACCTAGCTTTGTTCCTTGCCCTGACTGAGTTTTACAACTGTCGCACCGAGACATTCTTCCCTCCTGGCGGGGATATGGGACTCGCGCTTCATGAAATGTACGATGTCTCACGGTTTCCCTGGGTAAGGAGCCGTACGAAGAATACACTCCCAGTAATGAGGAGCTGGGAGAGATAGAGAAGAAGAATCCGGAGTTCCTTGCCATTTACAAGGAATTACTGTGCCATTACAACACTTGCCAACAAACTTCCAAGAAGAAGGAAAAGAGCTCGGAAGTGGGGTCCCTCCATGTTACAACTTGGACTCATTACCTCTTTGTAGTTGATGGTTCAGGTAGGGTCAGTATCTGAAAGTCCCGGTCTTGGAAGAAAATTAGTGAGTTAGTGCGATACTCTCAGAGATCAGCTGTAACTGGTGATAGGATTGGGGGTCCCAACGACTCATCCAGTTACTTTTCCATAGACACCTAACAGTTATCTGACAAGGCTGCGCTGGCTGGGTTCTTAATGATATGGCTGCAGAATTTTATAGTCCCAGGGGGCTCAGGGTTATGGAAGAAGGAACCGAGAAGGACTCTTAGACCTATTATTAAAAAAGCAGGAAAAATAATCTAAAGGGACACCTGCAACCTCATACTTCCTGGGTGTGTTGGCTTTTGGCCATATGCTTGCCTTACTTCAAGCGATGGTCTGCAACATCTATCACGGACCCCGTGCCTTCATGAGGAAGGTGTTGGCACATGGAGGTTCCGAGAATTTTAACCGGGTCGAGATGACTTATCTAATGGGTTGGCTGTTAATGCACTACCGGCCCCTTATGCACCCTGATCTAGTGGGGAACACGACGGACGAGGACACTTTCATCCGTCGGTATGACGGGATGCCTTAGGTTTACACTAAGGTGCCAACCTGCCGATACGCACTTGATTACATGGCAAATTATTCTTTATTTGTCTCAGTTCCTACATTCACGGAGGATGGGAGGAATAAGATTGAGCACGATGGTGGTGCTGGAAACCAAGCCTTATCGTCGAGACTCTTTCGCTGGCTAATCTCCATTCGACCTTCACACCTGGTGTACCAGAACCGGAATCTCATCTTCTTGGAACCCTACTTGTCGAGCAGGTTTGCTCGTAAATTTGGGTACAACCAGTTCATGCTTGGCAACCCAAGCCCGTGTCTCGGCTTCGAGGGTAGTGTTTTTGACGGCACTCGAGAATGGGATTATTATGCGGCAGCTAGTACTCATGTCCTCTTCATGCTGCCGAAAACTTGTGCTCCTCCATAAATTATCTATGCAGCAACCAACTTCCACGAGGTAATGAATGTGCAACCGCTTGGCTTTGATCGGGGGACTAGTTTTATCGTAGGCACTAAAATGGTGCCACGGGGCAAAATTCCAGGAAATATTTAGGGAGAGGCAAGGGATGTCCTACACTACAACCTGTTGATCCTGAGTCAACAACGTGGGAGAAGAATACTTCTGACGATCCCATGCCCCTGGTGGACTCTCCGTTGAAGTGCCGGGCTTCTTTTGTAAGGAGTCTTCCGTCTAAAGAAGAAGGCACAAACTAGTTGCGGCTATGGGATCAGGTTCGAGGAAGAGGCCTGCTAGCCAGTCTTCTGCGAAGGGCGCGAAGAAGAAATAAGAGGTAGGACCTATTGCACTAGTGGTTTACCAACATGTTCCCCTTGATGCTAGAGCGATATACATAAAACCTCTCAGCTTTATTACTGTGTCCCCCTTATGACAATATTCTTCATGGTTTATCTGGATTTGTGCAGAGATCGGTAGCGAGAGTGAGGAGACTTCCCCACCAGGCCGTGTCACGCTCCGATCTCCTGCAGGTAATCGGCCATCCCCGCTAGTCTCGAATCATCGCGCCAGTGCTCCCGCGGGATGATCTTTCCCATCTGGACGTGATGCCGCATGAGCTCAAGCTGCGTTCGTGCAAGGCCATGATCCGAACATAAGGTAAAATATCTAAGCCACAGAGTCGCACAGATAGTCCTAGTGTAGTAGAATAAGAAATGTACAGGCAATTGATAACAAGTTCACAGAGTCGTCAATAGCGGAAGCATTGAATAACACAAGTATAGAAGTAAAAGAAGCACTTTATTAATATTGAACAAGTGTAAAAAGTGGTGCTAGGCTAAGATTACAAGTCACTCAAGCATTCTCTCTCTCAAAACAGTAAAAGCGTGCCAAGTGGCAACATTTATGGAATGATACATAGGCAATGTTCCAACATTATGTCTTGTATATGTACTTCAGTTCCGGATACAATATTCCAAGGCTCCAGAGCGAACTCCACGCCTTAGCACGCACGAAGGGGGTTTTTGCACCAAACGAGGTTCTCCCGCACCCTGCAAGCAATCTGGTGGGTTATCAGTACATGAATGCACTGGTAGAGAGGCTTCTCGCCCTCTTGACAAATCCAAACATGTTATAAAGATTCTGTGCACCGTCTATTAAGTTATCTTTCTAGTCTTGCCTTAGGATCAGTTTTATGGCATAATGAAAAGCCTAACTCATGTGGAAGTCCGTCGTGCGATATAAGAGTAACACGGCGAGACTTACCAACTTATCATTCCTCCTTTTCTGTCCAAGGCAAACCAAGTTAAACCAAGCATAGGCATATGTAATAAAATCCAGGGGCAATAGCATAAGCAAACACAAGTGTCGTGAGCGAGGATCTGTTTCAGTTGCACGAGTTACACGAATTATTCAAAAGTGTTGCAGAAGATGTTCAAGTGTTCAATTATGTACAAGTGTGTTATACTCATATCTGTTCAGGTATTTCAGATATTTTTATAGGTACAAGTGTGTTACACAGAGCGGTTGCCTATAATGTAATGACTCGCATGCGGGTTGCCGCAATCGAGCTAATTTAATCTATATGACAGGAAGTCACTAGCATGACTTCCATAGTGGATGGTGTAGTCTCGAGATGAAGATAGTGTGCAAGTGAAAATATAATATGTTTGGCATTGCACCCATCCCGTCAATAACAGACGACTACCAGTTGATTCTGACTAGATCGGATCGGCCCTCGTGCCCTGGCGACCGTCCATGAAACTGGATACGAAAATCCACCTTGTGCATAAGTTGTCCATGACCATGTGTATCCTTAAATTTTCTAGATTCTCGCAGGTAAAGATATAGTTACAGATTCAAATTCAGTCAGTACAATATCGACTCCCCGAGCCGTCAGATTCAGTAAAGGACGAGTATTGATTTTTCAGAGATGTTGTGATGTTATCTTGCTTAACTATTCATTGATGTAGTCTCCTAGTTCATAAAATTCTTTGGCGATCTAACGGTCCCAAATACTTTCAATGTTCTATACTTTGCTCGGAACGACTATTTTAATAGCCTTCCTGCCTCAACCGAGTGAATCACAGATAGTGAAGTACGATGAATTATGGCATGCATATAAGTGACAAGCATTAAATCGAGCAATGAGTACAAGTTAGCATATAAGCAGGCAAGTATTTTATTTGTGTGAACATAAACATAAGGAAATGAGCGGTATAGTCTACTTTAGAACATAAGCCTTTAAGTTTGCACGGGTCTAAGGGGTAGTGCGAGGAGTAAAGCCGTACAGGGATATTTTGAGCGACATAATCTATGGGACAAGCAGTGTAAACAAATGAACAGTGCACTACGAAGAGTATATAATAATCTACTCGAGGCATAGCGGGGTCTACTTGCACAAGGCTAAGGTAGCATACGAGGGTCCATATAAGCCAAGTTTTATTTCCATGTTCTAACATAAGCAATGCAAGATGGGATTATTCCCTTAGCTAGGTGCATTGTATTCTTTATTAGCATGCAAGGGGTGATTCACCTACCGACTAGCATGTATCGCCTATATTTTAAGTGTGCTGGCTAAGCAAAGATAAGTTCATCGTAGCCACCCACCTTAGCAATGATTCGCCTCAGTCGAGCGATACTCCGAGCGAGCCTTTGAAAATCTAAGTCTAAACTCCGGTAGGGCCAAGTATGGAAATCCTTTGCCTCAAACGAGTCTTCTCACTGAGCAAATCGGGTCGAGTTTAACTCATGAGAACCCTTGGTTCAACCCTCAACCCTATCATATATAATCCAACATTTTCCTTCTCTCTCTTCATTACTTCATTCTCTTTCTCTTTTTTGTATTTTCTCTTCCCTTTCCATAGGCAAGTACACCTTGTATGAGAAATTGAGAAACCCTCCATATTATTGTTCTATTATGTTTGTTATGTGTTTCTAAGCACTTTTAGTTTTTGGAGTTTTTTATTTTGATTGGTGGTTTTGAGTAGATCTACATTTCTAACTTAGAATTCTATGGATTTCATGAGTTTTTTTTTTGTTTTGATCTATTAAATATGTATTTTCGAAAACCTATTTTTGCTACATAATAGAGCTTTCAATTTACAGCATTTTGGCTTTTTGTTCACTCGATTTGGACTTAAAATAAGGATTTTATGGACAAACAAAATTTTAGTTTTTGGAGCTTTCACCATGGCCGAACCCGCTATTTGGATAAGACGAAGTCTTCATGCGGCCAACGAGTTATGCAGCTGAGAGTGCTATACCGCCTGAGAGGGCTATGCGGCCTAAGCTTTCGCCATATATTGACCAGCATGCGTCCGTCTTGTTGGATGCATGACTGCCATCACACCAGTATTTTGGAGCTTATCCTTGAACTCCTTGTGTGTTCACTCGCTGAACGAATGAGAAATTTGCTAAGTCCAATAGACCTCCATACGACATCGAACTCCATGTGGCACCGACCTATATGCGGCAAGCAGAGCATGCGGCCACTTCCCCTTGGACGCACGACTCTGAAACCTTGGCATATCTTTTTATGATTTTTTCTTTTCTTCCTGACACACTTTATGGATTGTCATATCAATTATTTTATGTCACATCACTGACACTTCATTCATTGCCCGTCACTTCAACACTTGTCCCAAGGAGTAGACTTTAACCCTGAGCATGCGGTCTGACTTCATATGTGGCCAGGACTTTTTATGCGGCCTGACTTCATATACGGCCAGAACTTGTCATGCAAACCTGACTTCATATGTGGCCTGGACTTCCCATGCGGCCTAGATACAAGGAAGATAGCAGCAGAGAGCTCAACAAGGCCAAGGGCAGGCACTCACCTTGTCTTTGGAGGAAGTTATGGCGTCGGGAGACGTAGTGGCAGGTAACATTTTTGGTAAAACCTTTCCTGCCATAGATTTAATTGATTCTGAAGCTTTACAGTCATTTATATATGCAAAAAATGCAACACATATTGTGTTGAAGTTTGAGGCATTTCCAGCGAGGCTGAATATACTCACTGGCAATGAGATCCTAGAAGTTAGTAGAGTGTGCCTAGCAGGTCTAGTCGTAGTATGTGGGCATTTATTACTTGCAAGGCTGATCGAGTTTCCTATGGATAACTTTGACGTTATCTTAGGCATGGACTGGTTGAGACACAATCATGGAACAATAAACTGTCATGAGGGTAGAGTATTGTTTAGAATTCCTGGTCTAGAAGAGTTTGTCCTTAGCAGAATAGTAAGAGACCAGCATAAGGGAGGAGTCGCAACAGTAGAAAGGGAAGAAGACCCACTTTCCAAGATAGTTGAATAGTTTATGGACGTCTTTTCCAACGATCTTCCCAAATTACTCCCAGTTAGAGCAGTAGAGTTTTGTATAGAGTTGATGCTAGGAGAAGAACCAGTAACCCAGAAGGTCTACCCTATATCACCATCAGAGCTTGATCAGTTGTATCGACACGTGAAAGAACTAAAGACGAAGAAGTTTATTCGGACCAGTAGACCACTGTGGGGAGTACCGACGGTATTAGTAAAGAAGAAGGATAGATCGACGCAGTTGTGTATAGATTATATGGGGTTGAATGCAGTGACCGTGAAGAATAATTACCCATTACCAAGGATTGATGATTTGTTTAACCAATTAAGTGGAGCAAGAGTATTCTCCAAGATAGATTTACGATCAAGATATCATCATGTACGAGTCGAGGAGCAGGATATACCGAAGACAGCATTTAGGTTACGGTATGGGCATTATAAATTCTTAGTTATGCCATTCAGACCGATTAATGCTCCAGCGGTATTCATGGATTTGATGAACCGTATTTTTATGCCTTACTTAGACCAATTTATGGTAGTATTCATCGATGATATCCTGGTGTATTCTCGTATTGAGGAGGAGCATGAAGAACATCTCAGGATAGTACTGCAAACTTTGAGGGAGCACTAATTATATGCGAAGCTTAGTAAGTATGATTTTTGGCTGGATCGCATATCCTTTCTTGGGCATATTATTTCTGGAGCAAGAGTGTTAGTTGATTCCAAGAAGATAGACGTAGTAGAGAACTGGCCAATTCTGAAGACAGTAGCAGAAGTGCGTAGGTTCCTGGGCTTATCAGGATACTACAGGAGATTTGTGTCAGATTTTGCTAAGATATTGGCATCATTGACTTGGTTAACGCACAAGAAAGTTAAGTTTATATGGTCAACAAAATGTCAGATAGCCTTTGAAGAGTTGAAGAAGAAGTTAATCTCTGCACCAATCCTTACTCTTCCATCAGGCTCCGGAGGATTCATATTGTATTGTGATACATCTGAAAAAGGACTTGGATGCGTTTTAATGCAACAAGGGTGAGTGATAGCGTATGGTTCTCAGTAGCTCAGAGATCACAAGAAGAACTATCCAACTCATGATTTGGAGCTAGCAGTAGTAGTGTTTGCACTTAAGCTATGGAGGCACTACTTATATGGCGATCGAGTAGAAATATTCATGGATCATAAGAGTTTGAAGTATGTATTCATCCAAAAGGACCTGAACATGAGGCAGAGAATATGGCTAGAGTTATTGAAAGAATATGACGTGGAACTTCAGTACCATCCAGGCAAGGCTAATGGAGTAGCTGCTGCAATAAGCAGAAGAGGTGGCAATTTTATGTTGACTACTCAGAAGTACATTCTAGAGGACTTACGAGAGATGGGTATCGAGATAGTAGTTCCACAGAGTACAGGAGTTTAGGTTAGCCTACAGATTCAGTCAACTTTGGTAGATAGAATTAAACTAGCTCAGACAGAGGATTCGAAGATTCAAAAGCTACGAGAAGAATGTGAGTCAGGTCTTCGGAAGGAGTTGACAATACATGCGGATAGAATGCTAAGGTTTGGAATCGTCTATGCGTACCAAGCGAGGATATTCGACAAAAAGTTATGACTGAAGCACACAATTTTGAGTATTCTATTCATTCGGAACGCACGAAGATGTACCAATATATCAAGCAACACTTTTGGTGGAACAGAATGAAGAGGAAAATAGCAACTTCGTATCGCAGTGTCTGATATGTCAGCAAGTAAAGGCAGAACAACAGAGATCGATAGAATTATTTCAGCCGCTTCCTATTCCAGAGTGGAAGTGGAAACACATCACGATGGACTTTGTGACTGGTTTACCTAGATCATCGACTGGTCGAGATATAGTTTGGATGATAGTGGATCGTCTCACGAAAGTAGCTCACTTTATTCCTTTTCGAGTAGGACAGTCTACAGAATAATGGGCTGAAATGTATATGCGATAGATAGATAGTGAGACAACACGGTGTCTTAGTAAGTATCGTGTCAGATTGAGACACTCAGTTCACTTCACATTTTTGGAAAAGTTTGCATCAGAGTTTGGGCACCAAGTTAAGATTCAGCACAACTTACCACCCCCAGACAGACGGACAATCAGAGAAAACCATCCAGACCTTGGAGGATATGCTACGAGCCTGTACCTTAGACCTTGGTAGATCTTGGGAGAATCACCTTCATTTGGTAGAATTTTCGTATAACAGTAGTTATCATGTCATTATTCAGATGGCACCTTTCGAAGCACTATACGGCAGGAAGTGTAGATCACTGTTGGCTTGGGACAATATTGGTGAGCGAAAGATGTTAGGCCCTGAAATGATCATACATACAGTAGAGGTTGTCAAGCAGATTAGAGAGCGACTTTGGGTTGCACAAGATAGGCATTATCATTGGGCATATCAACAACGTAGACCTTTAGAGTTTTATGTCGGCGATCACGTATTCTTGTGAATTTTGTCGACCCTTGGAGTCATTAGATTTGGGGTTCGCGGGAAGCTTAGTCCATGATACGTAGGTCCGTTCGATATTCTCGAGCAGGTAGACGATGTTGCTTATCATCTTTCCCTTCCGCCTTCACTACGTGAGGTACACGATGTATTTCATGTGTCTCAGTTGCGTAGGTATATTCCGAATCTGAGTTATATCCTCGATCACTTTGAATTAGTAGTTTGTACCGACTTATCTTACGAAGAGCAACCTGTATCCATATTGGACCGAAGGGAGAAGGTGCTCAAGAATCAGACTATTTCTCTTGTCCGGGTTGCTTGGGGCCATCACTCTATAGGAGAATCGACATGGGAGGGTGAGGACGATATTCGATCCCTGTACCCATATATATTCAATTCAGAAGGTATATTCTTTCTTACGCCTTCATATCTCGAATTATGTGATCAGGTGATCACATATATGTTGTGATGATATTGCTTGCATGTGTAGTTACTAGTAGATTTGTATCGTGCTTGTCCTGACTTCTCTAGCTATTGCTTGGGTTCGAATTTCGAGGACGGAATTTTTCTAAGGTGGATAGATATGTCATTTCCCGTTCCCGATATATATATTTGAAACATATTTTATTTTTATCATGGTTGCATGTGCATGGAGACTAGACCTATTCTTTGGTTTAACCTGGTTCATGGTTCATTTTTTGGGTTGGTTCAACTCATGAGAACCCTTGGTTCAACCCTCAACCCTAACATATATAATCCAACATTTTCCTTCTCTCTCTTCATTACTTCATTCTCTTTCCCTTTCTTGTGTTTTCTCTCCCCTTTCCATAAGCAAGTACACATTGCATGAGAAATAGAGAAACCCTCCATATTATTGTTCAATTATGTTTGTTATGTGTTTTTAAGAACTTTTAGTTCTTGGATTTTTCTGTTTTGATGGGTGGTTTTGAGTAGATCTACTTTTCTAACTTAGAGTTTTATGAGTTTCATGAGTTTTTCTTGGTTTTGATCTATTAAACATGTATTTTCAAAAACCAGTTTTGCTACATGATAGAGCTTTCAATTTAGAGCATTTTGACTTTTGGTTCACTCGATTTGGACTTAAAATGAGGATTTTATGGACAAATAAAATTTTAGTTTTTGGAGCTTTCGTCATGGCGGAACCTGTTATTTGGAGAAGACGAATTCTTCATGCGGCCAACGAGTTATGCGGCTGAGAGTGCAATGCGGCCTGAGAGGGCTATGCGGCCTAAGCTTTCACCATATATTGACCAGCATGCGTCCGTCTTGTTGGACGCATGACTGCCATCATACAAGTGTTCTGGAGATTATCCTTGAACTCCTTGTATGTTCACTCGCTGAACGAATAGAAAATTTACTAAGTCCAAGAGACCTCCATGCGGTATTGAACTCCATGCGGCACCGACCCATATACGGCAAGCAGGCATATGCAGCAAGCAGAGCATGCGGTCACTTTTCTTGGATACTCTAAAACCTTGGCACATCTTTCTATAATTTTGTCTTTTCTTCCTGACACACTTTATGGATTGTCATATCAATCAATTTATGTCACATCACTGACACTTCATTCATTGCCCTTCACTTCAATACCTGTCCCAAGGAGTAGACTTTAACCTGAGCATGCGGCCTGACTTCTTATGTGGCCTGACTTCACATGCGGCCAGGAACTTTCATGCTTCCTGACTTCATATGCGGCTAGGACTTGTCATGCGGCCCTGACTTCATATGCGGCCTGGACTTCCCATGCGGCCTAAAGACCCATATGGCCTTGCTTGTTTGATTGAATATTTTCTTATTCTTTCGTGACCTAATGTGTAATTGGTAATTGGACTCGAATACTATATCCTTGCTGATACCACTATTACCTGATAATTGTCCATGATTTAATATGTGCCGAGGTACGACACATCGTGTCACGTGTTAAGTAATTATATTTGGGTTGTGCATCGAGAATGCCTCCAAATTCCTGAATGCGTGATATTATAAGTATATATTGTTCCCCTGCACGGGCATAATAAGCAAGTCAACTACCAAAGTGTGGCTAGGATATTGATTGACTGAATGTTGCATACACGCTTTGGTGAATCCAGATTTGACTTCCATGGATTCATATCTAGCGTGTTCGTACTTTGTACGACATCTTAAGAAAAATTCTCATGTAACCACGCCTTGAGATTTCAAATACAACATAGGACTAATTAGGTAACTAAAGTGGTAGTAACATTGGAGGAAACAGTATCCCGAGATCATGCCAACGAACCTTCCCACAGAGATTCATTATGCGTTATGGGCTAGCCACCATAGATACTGTATATTATCTGCCTTAGTGGAGTGTAGTATCTGACATATTATTATGTTGAGCCACTGTTTCACTATAGGAATACCGGAACCGCTAATACCATATTTTTAGCACAGTAGCCCTACGGAGAATTAGTGCATCTCGTGAATACCTATTTTATTTATCTATTTGGTTCGGTTAGCTCATGTTCGGCACTGACGTGATCTGAGGATACCTATTATGCATTATTTTTTAGATAACCTCAGACTCCACAAAAATAGCAAGCCATACAAATGATTGGCCGATATAAAAAAATGGACTTGGTTGTGATTGTATTATTCGGTTAGTAGCCTAGAAAAATGGACTATCATAGTGTGATGGTTCAACCCTTGTCCTTGTTTGGTTGTAGGGTTGGGCCTTTCTGCTAGGATATGCCATGGACCTAAGTTATGACACAGAACCTATGTATTATTATATATTTTTCTTGGATTTTTGTTTCTCTATTTTGTGCTTCCTTTGTAGTACTTGTTATTTGGGGTCTAATCCTACTGGTTTTGCATGGCCAAGTTTTGAGCCAGCACCCGAGGATCCATCATACTTTCCCCCAACTCATGGTGTATACCAGGAACATGGTCGCAGGGAATAGCGAGTGGATTTTCTTTTTCCCTTCTCATCAATAAACATTTACTTCTTTTGGATGTTTAGCCACCGGCACTTGTTAGCTAGCTCATTTGGATATTAGTCCCCTTACATGATTGTATTAAATCAGCCTGCAGCTGATTACTATCATGTACTTTTATTACTCTTTCAACTCCTCATTTTGTATAGTTGGTCTCCAGAACATATTGAGAAAGCGTTTGGGACGCCTTATTGCTTTATCATATATGTTCTATGCTTACTGTTTCTTGTTTGAATGATTGAGACATAAAAGTTCTTGACCCTAGGAGACTTGATTGTAGCATACACCCTCTTGTCTTATACAGCCATGACCGTCGTACGACGTATAGTACCTTGTACGGGGTAGCTGACCATGTCCGTCTCCGTATTCCGGTACTAGGGCGTGACACGCTTGGTTGCTTTTGCGTTGTTTTATGAATGCGTTTTCTTGAACGATTTTGATGGTTTTCATTATTGCGTTCCTTGAACTTCGCATTTCGTATCGAATTCTAGGAGAAAAAGAAGAGGAGGTATTGATCGTCTGTCCGTGCTAATGTAGGTGATCGAGTATGCGACGAGCGAACGGAGTACTAAAGCATCCTCTTTCTCCTTCTTCTTAATGATTCACCAACTTGTGACTAGCTATCTTTTTTGGGGCGACCCTTCTTTCCAAGTCTTTACACTTAATAATCTGACTCTCTTGTTGCGTTCTGATCAACGATACAATAATAATAATAATAATAATAATAAGTAGGCTTGAATACTTTATGCATGTCACACTAACTCATAAAATGATCGTAATATTGCATGCTTGTCCGCCATGCATGTGCTTATCTTATGTTTCAATTGTAGCTAGAATTCATTCATCTATAATTGTGCATATAAGTAGTACATACTTATAATGTGATCACTTGAGCAGGTAGATTATGCTATCGGGTTATGCTAAATAGTTGCATTTCATTCATGTTGTCTTGCAATGATTTGTTTGATAACATAGTTTTTAGACGTCGCATGGTCACAGACAACTTGTGCACAAGGTACCATGGTTACTGCGAACAGTTGTCGGGGCACTAGAACCCATTCGTCCTGGGTGGAACTCAGATAGTTGTTCTAGCAAACTAGCATGGATGAGCCGAAAACTTGTCGCAGGTCCCGCTACCCGCGCTGGAAGGATAGCCGTCTACCTAAACTATAGTCCACGATGGCTTGTAGTGCCAGTGACCCAATATGTTGCATTAACTGTTCAAGATAACGATATCTTCTTGGCAGGCAAGAATATGGTAAGTCTTGTGCAGGTGGATACGTTGATCGCAGGTAAATGTCACCGAACGGTGGTGCATTTATTTTAGTCATTTTATTCTATCACATGCTTATAACTTGGACTAAGGCAAGATAGAAAGATCACCTAATAATAATTTGTATGCTTCACATGAATACCGTGTCGATTTGGTGAGTTGGGTTAGCTCGCCCTCACCAGTACATTTCGATGTAACTGACCCACATTGCAACAGTTTATCCGAGCCGAGGCGACGTTGCGAGGAGATTTGGCCTTCCCCAACCAGTCCATCAACAAGATGCGCATCATGTTCGTGTTTTGAAGCCTGTGTACAAATTTTCAGAGCTCGTGTAAATATCTAATGCAGCTCTGCAGCAAGACGATAGTCCCATCAGAAGGTCATTGTCTTTTGAATTTTAGTAAGGGGATATAATGTATGGAACAAATATCTTATTTTCACTACTAGAATAAGCGGAATTAGCGACGTTTTTTAGCGACTCCATGTAAAAACGTCGCTATTTAGCGACTCCATGTAAAAATATCGCTAGACGTCGCTAATTGGCGACATTTAGCGACGTTTAGCGACTTTTATTCAGTTTTTAAAAGATTAGTCGCTATAAGTATAAGTTAGGTCGCTAAACGTCGCTAATATGTTTTATTTAGCGACGTTTAGCGACGTTTTTAGCGACGTATATTTTTTGGACATTTTAGCGACGTCATTAGCGACGTTTAAGACATCGCTAAATTAGCGACGTCATTATTGGCGTCGCTAAACGTCGCTAAATTCTAAATTAGCGACGTTATTATTGGAGTCGCTAAATTCTAAATTAGCGACGTCATTATTGGCGTCGCTAAAACGTCGCTAAATTTTTTTACTTAGGGCCGATTCCCCCCATTTCCTTCGATCTCTCCCTCTCCCTCTCCCAAATTTCAAACCCGCTCTCAATCTCTCCCGCTCTGGCTCCTCCTTCCTCCCTCCGGCGACCCCCCTCGGCCGCGTCCTCCCCCGCCGGCTCCCCTCCTACCTCCGGCGACCCCCCTTGGCCGCGTCCTCCCCCGCCGGCTCCCCTCCTCCCTCCAGCGCCCCCTCCTCCCTCCCGGCGACCCCCCTCCAGCCGCGTCCTGTAAACTCCCTCACCCAAAATAGATATTTTGTGTATATTTTATATTATTATATTTATTATATATGTTGAATTTATTTAGAATATGCTCTTAGTTATTTAGAAAATAAAGTTCTTGATATATTTACTTATATAAATATTCATTTAGAATTATTTTAGGTTATTTTAGATTTTTGGAGATTTTTCTAGAATTTTTGGTAATTAAAACTTAGAAAATATAAATTTCTAGGACTTCTATGATTTACTATACGACCATACTTGCATGTCGTTCCTACCAAATATTTATTTTAGTTTAAAATATTTAAATATATTTTTTTGTAATTTATTTAGAATTTTAAGAAATTTATTTAGATTTTAAAATTATTTAGGATTTATTTGGATATATATAGTCTTAATATTAGATAGATACTAATTTAGTGTTAATAGATATTAATAAGATTTTATGAATTATTTGTATTATCTTTAATTATATTTAAGATTATAAATTATTGAGATAAATTCAAACTCTATTTTAAATTAATTCAAATTCTGAACCTACTAGGAAATCAACTTCATGCATATCCTATCCTTATTTAAATTCATCATAATCCTATCCAAATTAACCAATCCTATTCGTATTTAATTAAGTAGTGGCCTCATTTTCTACTAGTTATGACGAATTAAAAAGACGATATCTCCTAGCTCCGGACTCCAAACATGCTCCAGTTTTTTTTGTTAGAACGATAATGAGGTTAGCTTTCTGATAATATAAATTGTTTTTCTAAATTGTTAGTATTAAATTCTGGAAAATTCGTAGAGCACAGCATGTCCGAAAATAGACGTATTTCGATGTTTTCGCGATTCCGGGAGAACCAGGAATCAGAATCACGAACCGTTTAAAGTTTCGGAAAGCTGATGTCGAGATCATCGACATATATTTTTCCCAGAATTTATTTCGAAGTATTTACATACTGTTAATTCTGTAGAACTTTTAGGTTAGAATTTAACCATCGGTGCACAATACAAAATTTGTATGTGCCATAATTCCCAAACGAATTTGAATTCAAATGAGCCGTAAATTTTAGTATGTTTTTGATGCTGAAATATACAAAAAATCATGCATGAAAGTCGAGTTTGTATCGGTTGACTTTTTGGTCAACAGATCGCCTCGATTTGCGTGCCATGAGTCTCGAGTTGATAAAATTCAGTTTCTTTGGACAAAATTTAGGAATTAACATAAAAATCAGAATAATAAGATTAAAATAGGATTTTAGAGTAATTATTCCAGAATTAAATAAATTAAAATAAATTAATGGTTATATTATTATATAGTTATATGAATATATATGTAAGTAAATGCTAATTGATAATTATGACTAAATATTCAGACTGTATGACCCTAGGACATCGTGGACTATCCCATACTTACCTTGACCATGTTGACCCTAAGAAATTGTGAATTTGTCTGCCTTGCGTACACTAACGTACTGGCATAGACACCTGTCAGTTGACTGACTGATTTTGTACAGTACTTGAAGACGCGACACCCGCGTAATTCAATGCATAATTGACCGTGTTAGATGACTAGTGTTACCCCTAGTATACCCCCTGATTCTAGTGTAAATATGGTTGAGTATGTGCTAGTGTAATGACTAATAATTCTATTATATTATATTTATGTGTACATAGGATATTGGATTGTTCTGCGTGATTTCTGGAGCAGGTTATTGGTACATTGCAGCTTCCTTGTCAGGCAAGTATACCTTGCCATTGTACTGTTATTTATATTCCATATGTTGCATGCATCTTTATTTTCTTTCTTTAGTTCATATATTTTAACTGTTATATAAAATGCGCGCGACGTTGACGTCGCAATATGTTTTTATTTATGTATTTGCATTGACCTTGTTCATGAGACTACCCCATTATCATGTAGCACCATTAGGTTCATTGGCCGTGACACAGTGGTTACACGAGTGTGAGTCTCATATAGATCACGGACTGCGTGACAGGTCTGGCCTCCTGTACGTATGGGCCGTGCGTTAGGAATAACTGCTGTTAGAAACATTGCATGCTAGTAGACTTGGCAGTTATTAGAGGTCCAGGGACATAGCTTATTGTAGTACGGTGGTCCCATCCTTGTCCTTGTTTGGTTGCAGGATTGGGCTAGGGTACTAAGAATAGGCTATGGACCAAATCGTGTCATGGATGTGACATGCTTAGAGCATGGGGTGGGGAGAACAACAAGTACCGCATTTGAGCTCCTTTACACTTTTTCTGTGAAGCCCGGATTCTCCGCTGGAGATACGGGTGATGATGACCCCTATATATTATGTACTATCAGGCGGGCCACCGGCGTTCAAAAGACGACGTGCCTTTTAGGCCCCTGGCTCTTCAAAAGAGAACCATGCCAAATCCCAGTTTTCAGCCAGATAGCTCACTTGTGGGGAAAGGTGTTCTTAACTGCATTCACATAGATGGTTAGGCGACCCCAATGGATGTTTATTTTCAGTACTTTATTGGCATGTGTTTAAGTATACTTGTTATGTCCCTCTGAGGACCTGGTTCGCTGCCAGGTGTACCTGTTCTTGAGTATTTGCAGGAGCACAGATTTGGAAGGAATAGATGCTTCGTGGATGTCTTCTCTTCGAGCCGTGATTGGTAGCTGGTACTTATTGTTTGAGTGAGTTGTACTGATATTGTATTTACTTTTCCCATTCGAGTTGGTAGTGGATTTGTTTCCATCCAACTATCATCTTTAGATACTTCTTGTTGAGATCTAGTTTCATAGACATTGGTTATTTTATTTCTATATGATTTTGGTGGATGAGATTTAGATTATACCCTGTGACTTGTATTACATTTTATACCACTTGTGGATTTTATATTCATATTACAGCGTACGTATGGATTTGGTTTCCATATATTGGAGTTGCCATATCCATGCGGCTGGCATGCTTACGTGTCCTAAGTCCTACGTATTTTTGGGACTGGGGCGTGACATGTTTTTGTGGTGGCCCATGCAGGTCAAGAGCATATTGTCTCGGTTACGTTATTGTACCGAACAAGCCTGCACCTAGGACTAGAAAATAGGATCTCATCCACAATTGACTATGATTCATCTTCCTCCTCTCTGTTCTATTTTGAACAAATGCATCATGCTTGATTCTTGTGCTTCCCTAATAGATCTTTAAGTATAGCCTTCTCCTAGAATATAGAAGTTCCTGTTGTTAGATGATAATTAGAGTAGCACACCTATTAAGAATACAACGAGAATATAGACACACCACTAAGTTTAGAATATCTAGTAAACCCTAGAATTCCTTACCTTTAGAATTGGTTTACCATTACCCATGATATATTATGAAGACTTAAGAGTAGTATAGACATTACTAGAGTTAGTTAGAAGTTTACCATAATGGTTGCCCCTAGCATTGAGGAACCCATAGAAAACAAAAACTTAATGTTTGGACTGAACCTAACCTTCATAGTTAGATGATATTGGAACTATAAACTTATATCATTGTCTTGTTATTAGTAGACAGCACCCTAGGAAGCCTAGAGGAATGTAATCAACACTTCTCCCTTGATCATACCCCGAACATAGCAACTAACACCCCGCTCCCCTTAGAGAACCATGATGCTATCTAGAGCCCTCTATCTTTATTTTATATATTGTTTCCCTGCGACCATAGAGCTCGCTATTTTGCGACGGCTAATTACGTTTCTTCTCTTCATCTTTCAACTCGTGCCATCTGACACTTCGGATAGTAGGCCAAGTAAATTTATTCTTTGTTAAGGGCTCATAGTTTGCTAGGATTATAGTTGTAGCCTTGAATGTGAAATTTTTTATGCTTGGTAGTTAGAACTTGATAGTTAAGTTATTCTTGTAGATTGAGACCTGGTGCTTATCCCTTAGTTTTAAATTGCGTAACTTGTACCACACCTCAATACGAGTTATATTCCCTTTCCCCTTAAACGGCCAGTAACTCTTCTATCCTTACTATTGACACATGTTCTATGAGCACTATGATTAAGACTTAGGATGACCATTACCTACATAAAAAGGATACCCTAATCAATACCAAGATTTTTCCTCATATACCCTAATAAAGAGTTTCTGTTTTATTTACATGTGCAAGATTATTGTGTAGGACCCTCTTAAGACTGTCACCGTATTAGTTTAATTTTTATAAGTTGGGTAGTATACCTCACCACCTAGTATTATATAGCCCTTGTGATCCATTGATGAAGTGTAACTGAATGGCATTAATTGTATGCTAACATAAGATGATAGTGTTTATTCAGACTATAGAACTTAGAGGCTCACACCCCTACTTTGTCGACTATCGACTTAGACAAGGAATTAATATGACAACTGTAGAAATTGTGTAGTCTTTCATTATTATTGCTTATTTTGCTTTTGTTTTTGTGAACTTGAATTGTTATGAACCTTCTTTCATCATAATCTAGCGTATTCATATTTGCTGTACTACCTTGATTTATGCTGCTATTATAGTCTAGTTTTTGCAAGCTTATTCTTTATCAAGCTTGTTCACTACATATGTATTAGTGGGCGCCCACAATAATGCATTTCAGAATCAGTGTATTAGGGTCTAGCTAACCTTAGTGCGCTTGGTTCGCCCTTCGCATAACTACTTTACGTGGATTGAGATATGTAGTGATTAGTAGACGAATATACTTACCCTCTAGATACGACAAAGCATATCATATCAAGTACATAACTGCACCGATGTGAGCATGCGAATAGGAAATTATCAAATTAAGATTTCAATCCACAACTGTCTTGACAATTCCCATTTGAATTCTTTAAACGCTTTGATTCCCATACTTCCATTCTATTACCCCTCCTTGAACTCTTTTCCGTTGCTTTCCGTCTTCCCTTGTTTCGGAAAGACGAAATCTCGTGCTTGGATATAAGTGATACACGGATAGTACAAGATATACCCCATAGGCCAATCACATTATTTGGTGACTATCTTTCATAATTGATTAAGGGCATATCACATATGATATAGTTGGTGTTAAAGTTTTGAGGATTGAATGACATGAGAAAATAAATTGAGGAATATTTTTCTTAAGTGTAAGAGCCTTATGTGATAGATGGGTAAATTCTAAGTTGGGTAGAAATTGCAGTATTAAACTTGAGGAGAATTCTTTTAGATTGTGATCAAGTAGGATTAGATTGAGAGATTAAGTCCTTTTAAATGTGGAGAATTTTAAAAGAGGGATTAAGATAATGAGGATTTAATGAATTTTAAAAATCTTGATATTGAGGACCCAATATTTATACTTTGAGCACATGATTTAAATTTTGAATATTGAAGGATGAATCATCGATTTAAATTTTGAGGATAAATATAGAATTTTAGACTTGAACAATTGGTTAATTAGATTTAAATTTTATAATTTGATGATTTGAATTAAAAGTTCAATTTTAATTGTTGGGTCACCTATTTGAAATATTGAGGATGTAAATTGAGTTTAAATATTTGAATAGTACAAAATTCTTAAGTTAAGAATAGGAATAAGATTTGATTAGAATTGTTTATTGTTCAAAGTCTAGAGGAGATTATGATAGTTGAAAATTATGATATAAATTTTGATGTGGGATGTCATATAGACTTGAGTCAGATTTGGATGTTGATTATTTAAAAATCGAGAAGAGATTACGACAGGTTGAATTTTGATTTAAACAGTGATTATATTAATTTTGAAGTGATCGCGATAGATTCAATTAAATTTTATTATTTAAATTTTTGGAAGAGATTGCGATTGACATACCTTATATACGAATGTGAAAGATTTAACAAATTATGTCTTATTTTAATTTCGAGGACGAAATTATTTTAAGTTGGGTAGATTGTAAACTCCCTCACCCAAAATAGATATTTTGTGTATATTTTATATTATTATATTTATTATATATGTTGAATTTATTTAGAATATGCTCTTAGTTATTTAGAAAATAAAGTTCTTGATATATTTACTTATATAAATATTCATTTAGAATTATTTTAGGTTATTTTAGATTTTTGGAGATTTTTCTAGAATTTTTGGTAATTAAAACTTAGAAAATATAAATTTCTAGGACTTCTATGATTTACTATACGACCATACTTGCATGTCGTTCCTACCAAATATTTATTTTAGTTTAAAATATTTAAATATATTTTTTTGTAATTTATTTAGAATTTTAAGAAATTTATTTAGATTTTAAAATTATTTAGGATTTATTTGGATATATATAGTCTTAATATTAGATAGATACTAATTTAGTGTTAATAGATATTAATAAGATTTTATGAATTATTTGTATTATCTTTAATTATATTTAAGATTATAAATTATTGAGATAAATTCAAACTCTATTTTAAATTAATTCAAATCCTGAACCTACTAGGAAATCAACTTCATGCATATCCTATCCTTATTTAAATTCATCATAATCCTATCCAAATTAACCAATCCTATTCGTATTTAATTAAGTAGTGGCCTCATTTTCTACTAGTTATGACGAATTAAAAAGACGATATCTCCTAGCTCCGGACTCCAAACATGCTCCAGTTTTTTTTGTTAGAACGATAATGAGGTTAGCTTTCTGATAATATAAATTGTTTTTCTAAATTGTTAGTATTAAATTCTGGAAAATTCGTAGAGCACAGCATGTCCGAAAATAGACGTATTTCGATGTTTTCGCGATTCCGGGTGAACCAGGAATCAGAATCACGAACCGTTTAAAGTTTCGGAAAGCTGATGTCGAGATCATCGACATATATTTTTCCCAGAATTTATTTCGAAGTATTTACATACTGTTAATTCTGTAGAACTTTTAGGTTAGAATTTAACCATCGGTGCACAATACAAAATTTGTATGTGCCATAATTCCCAAACGAATTTGAATTCAAATGAGCCGTAAATTCCAGTATGTTTTTGATGCTGAAATATACAAAAAATCATGCATGAAAGTCGAGTTTGTATCGGTTGACTTTTTGGTCAACAGATCGCCTCGATTTGCGTGCCATGAGTCTCGAGTTGATAAAATTCAGTTTCTTTGGACAAAATTTAGGAATTAACATAAAAATCAGAATAATAAGATTAAAATAGGATTTTAGAGTAATTATTCCAGAATTAAATAAATTAAAATAAATTAATGGTTATATTATTATATAGTTATATGAATATATATGTAAGTAAATGCTAATTGATAATTATGACTAAATATTCAGACTGTATGACCCTAGGACATCGTGGACTATCCCATACTTACCTTGACCATGTTGACCCTAAGAAATTGTGAATTTGTCTGCCTTGCGTACACTAACGTACTGGCATAGACACCTGTCAGTTGACTGACTGATTTTGTACAGTACTTGAAGACGCGACACCCGCGTAATTCAATGCATAATTGACCGTGTTAGATGACTAGTGTTACCCCTAGTATACCCCCTGATTCTAGTGTAAATATGGTTGAGTATGTGCTAGTGTAATGACTAATAATTCTATTATATTATATTTATGTGTACATAGGATATTGGATTGTTCTGCGTGATTTCTGGAGCAGGTTATTGGTACATTGCAGCTTCCTTGTCAGGCAAGTATACCTTGCCATTGTACTGTTATTTATATTCCATATGTTGCATGCATCTTTATTTTCTTTCTTTAGTTCATATATTTTAACTGTTATATAAAATGCGCGCGACGTTGACGTCGCAATATGTTTTTATTTATGTATTTGCATTGACCTTGTTCATGAGACTACCCCATTATCATGTAGCACCATTAGGTTCATTGGCCGTGACACAGTGGTTACACGAGTGTGAGTCTCATATAGATCACGGACTGCGTGACAGGTCTGGCCTCCTGTACGTATGGGCCGTGCGTTAGGAATAACTGCTGTTAGAAACATTGCATGCTAGTAGACTTGGCAGTTATTAGAGGTCCAGGGACATAGCTTATTGTAGTACGGTGGTCCCATCCTTGTCCTTGTTTGGTTGCAGGATTGGGCTAGGGTACTAAGAATAGGCTATGGACCAAATCGTGTCATGGATGTGACATGCTTAGAGCATGGGGTGGGGAGAACAACAAGTACCGCATTTGAGCTCCTTTACACTTTTTCTGTGAAGCCCGGATTCTCCGCTGGAGATACGGGTGATGATGACCCCTATATATTATGTACTATCAGGCGGGCCACCGGCGTTCAAAAGACGACGTGCCTTTTAGGCCCCTGGCTCTTCAAAAGAGAACCATGCCAAATCCCAGTTTTCAGCCAGATAGCTCACTTGTGGGGAAAGGTGTTCTTAACTGCATTCACATAGATGGTTAGGCGACCCCAATGGATGTTTATTTTCAGTACTTTATTGGCATGTGTTTAAGTATACTTGTTATGTCCCTCTGAGGACCTGGTTCGCTGCCAGGTGTACCTGTTCTTGAGTATTTGCAGGAGCACAGATTTGGAAGGAATAGATGCTTCGTGGATGTCTTCTCTTCGAGCCGTGATTGGTAGCTGGTACTTATTGTTTGAGTGAGTTGTACTGATATTGTATTTACTTTTCCCATTCGAGTTGGTAGTGGATTTGTTTCCATCCAACTATCATCTTTAGATACTTCTTGTTGAGATCTAGTTTCATAGACATTGGTTATTTTATTTCTATATGATTTTGGTGGATGAGATTTAGATTATACCCTGTGACTTGTATTACATTTTATACCACTTGTGAATTTTATATTCATATTACAGCGTACGTATGGATTTGGTTTCCATATATTGGAGTTGCCATATCCATGCGGCTGGCATGCTTACGTGTCCTAAGTCCTACGTATTTTTGGGACTGGGGCGTGACACGTCCTCCCCCCTCCGGCCGCGTCCTCCTCCCCCTCCTCCTCCTCCTCCCCCCTCCTCAGTTCCTCCGCCTTGCCGGCGTGTCCCCAACGTTCGTCGGCTACCTGCAAGTCTTCTCATCGCAGTATCGATCGTTCTCGACAGATTGAATCAAGGAATTTCTTCATTTTTTCTTTCGTGCCATCGTGTCGAGCGAGAGTAGTCGCAGTTTTCTCTTCAACTTTGAAGGATTGGTAAACTCTCCTAATTTAGTAAAATTCAAATCTATTTCATTCATTTAGGATGGAATTAATTTGCTACAGTAATTTGAGTTAAAAAGTTCACTAAATAAATACCCACTTCTGATTTAATTTCTAACTATTTTGCTGTGTAGATTAATCTGAGGACTGAGAACTTTCTCTACAGATCATCAATTCCAGATCCACCACTTTAATTCTCGAGCTGGTATATCCCTATCTAACTCTGTAAATTATTGTTTCACAATTCGGTCGTTTGATAGAACGTTCCCTTGACAAAGTTGAGGGTTCGCTATGAATTTATTTTCGAAAATTCTAATTTCAGAACGTTTTTCCGTAATTCCAATTATCGAATTCCGAATACAACATCACTGTTGGTTTTGTCGTGATGTCATTTTAGCCTAAATTGATGTAGTTAATTTTAGACCCAGACTAATTTTACTCCATTTTCTAGATTTCTGCGGGTCTGTTTTGGACTAATTTTACCCCATTTTTTTGTGTCGACACGTTTGTGTCCGACACGTCGACTTCAGCTATTCATCAGACAAGTACATTACACTTAATGTTTCTCAATACCTTATAAATATTGTCTTATGTTTACATAATACTCTTTATATTGCGACATATTACTTGATATACGAGAGAGATTGCGACTTTTATTGTATAATTATTGCCTTATCGATAAAGTTAGTGCGACATTGGGTGGGAGAATACCAAGTATGTTGTTTGCCATTAAATTTGAAGTTTAAGAGAACTTGATTTGTGCATCAGAATTCTTGATGATATTCCTCTGCCATATATATATAGAATATTTTCAGTAAATTATGTTATAATATTTGTTGTTGTCCTTATTTTGCAGATTTCTTCAAAGATCTCTCTCTCCTTCTGATAAGAGAAGAGAGGAGTACTACATATTCAACACATTCTTTTACAGTAAACTTGAAGAAGCTGTGACTTACAAGGTATGTTGCTTCATACAAAAATGGGTAGCACGACGTTGTCTTGTGGATTGTTGGTAGTCATGTTAATAGTTTATCTTGCGGTAGGAAGATTGATAATACTTATTTGCAAAAAGTGATATCGTAATTTGAAGCATGTTTTGTTCTTTAGTTTGGTATAAATGAGTACTATGAAGATCTATAGTTGTTTGCATGTAGTTCAACCATAAAGTCCTCCCGTGGAAAACAAAATTCTTTAGTGTATTTTCAGTTTGACTCTCATACAATAAAAAAATACTATACCCAAGTAAAAAAACGTAACCAGGCTTTGAGTTCTCTAGCAGAGGCGATATTTCTAAGCATTCCTTCAAAGCAATCTCCCTGAGACAACGCCAAACCTGTGGATGTTGATTCAAGCCTTCAAGGGTTCATGCTTAATTGATGCAAATATTTACAAACCAATTGAGTTTGAAATTTTTCTTTAGTGCTTTTTTATTCTGTAGAAGTATGCTATAATGTCTGAATTTGAAACTCTGGAGGTTCATTTTCCAACTACGAGGGCTAGGAAATTGAATAGTTTAGTATTCTTTTAGGCATCTTTCTCATTGCTCATAGCCAATCCCGGTCTTACGAAGAAGGTTTGGCTGATGATTATCATGATGTTAAACACTGATGACTAGGTGATATCGCATGAGAATAGAATGCTAGGTAGTTGATCTAAACACATCAAGCAAGCAATAAGATTCAGTAAACAGGGCACTCATAAATTGCAGGAATAATAGTTTGGAAATAATTTCATATATTTTTTTTATTTTTTCTGTAAAATTAGCGACGTATTTAGCGACGTTTAGTGACGTTTAGCGACGTTTATACACGTCGCTAAATACGTGCTAATTAGCGACGTTAAAAGACGTCGCTAATGACGTCGCTAAAGACGTCGTTAAATACGTCGCTGAACGTCGCAAATTGCTGACATGGCAGTACTGCCAGGTCATTAAAGACGTCGCTGTCACGTCGCTATATAAGTCGCTAATTAGCGACGTTTAGCGACGTTTGTTTACGTCGCTAATTAGTGACGCTGCGTCGCTAAACGTCGCTAATTTAGCGACACATTTAAGTCGCTAAAAAACGTCGGTATAGCGACGTTTAGCGACGTTTTTTCTTTCAGCGACGTGATGATTTCCGACTTCTGTAAAACGTCGCTAATTACGTCGCTAAACGTGATTAGCGACATTTTTTGTCATTTAGCGACATTTTTTAACGTCGCTAATTTGACTTTTTCTGGTAGTGTTTGCGTCCACTTTGTAAGCCCGTGCGGCAACCCTCTACTTGTGTTCAAGATTCTGTAAATAATGTTCATTATCAATAAATAAAATTTTCTTCTGTGCAACTGTGTTCGTACTCTGTGTTGTGCTGGCTGTAACATTATGCATTTGTCTTGTGCGAGCGCAACTTAGGCTCGCACGGCATCACGTCCGGGGACGACTATCGATTCTACGAAATCGGTACGTGATATTTGACATCCCTTCCTTCTCCCTTCTCCCTTCTCCCTCTCGGCCTCCTGATTGAAGTTGTTCATTAGCGAAGTAACATGAGTGATAGGAGTCGAGCCTGCGGAGAATGAGACCCTGTAGACCTGCTCGTAGATGGTCGATGGAGTAGCCGGGGTCCGGGTCGACGTACTCGGACGTGTGGGAGAAGTAGGTGAGCTTGGAGGAAGGATCGGTGGTGGATAGGGGGTTGGATTCTTAGTCCGTGATGTCGTCGATCTCCGGGTTGAGAAAGTTCATCCAGTCGAGGATCTGCCCCTTAGTAAGGACGTTTGAGGCTTTTAAATTTTTTTTTTTTCCAGCCAAAATATGAAATATTTTTATTAAGAACACTTTTGACTCAGGATGCGCCCTTGGTAAAGTCGTATTCTTCCCTTTCCAAATTAATTCTGGATTAACTAAAATAACGAACGTTTGAGTTCTCTATCTGCCAGTATACCTAAATAAAATATAATGTTATGTAGGAAATTTTCTGTTAATAGTATTGGGGTGTGTGTTTATTGTGGGGGGCTAAAAAAACCTAACTTTGACAACTCACATTCTTTCTTGCTTGACCCTGTGATGACTAAGAGCAGTACTTTGCATTTGCCCACCTCCACCTGTCCCCCCCTCTCCACGCAAACAAAAAGAAAACAAATTAGCACTTCCCCTCAAACTCCCTCTCTCCAACCTCTTGAACAACCTCCCTCCTCTCCTCTCCTCTCCGCTCCACATTTTTTTTTTGCAAATAAGCCCCTAACTAATACCACCACAACAACAATTACGTATAAGAAACACTTTTCTTCTCCAAGCAAATGGAAACGGGTGGTGTTGGTGGTGTTGGTAGGTGGGTTAGGGTTTGGCTGCAGGCTTTGCTGAAGCTGGTGAACTCTGTCATAGGTCTCGTCGGGACGGGGCTCATCCTCTACTCCCTCTGGCTCATCAGAGTCTGGTACAAGGACGGACTCCAGGGCACCGGTTCCCCCTGGTCAGTCATTTTTGTATGCAACTGTGCTTCATTGCTAGCTTTTATTTATTTGGTAACAAATTACTTAAACTTCTTTGTTACGGCTCTTTTCTTTTTCTTTTTCTTTTTTCTTTTTCTTTTTCTTTTCTAAATTTGATCGTCTTGTCTCCCCTAACCCTAATGACCTTGACACCAAATGGAGAGTTCCGGATAAAACTTAACTTAGGCCATCTCCAATGGAGATTTCTAAAATTGAGTTTCTATCCTACTTGGCATTGTACTTTTAGGAAATTTCTATCCTAGTTGAAACAGTTTCTACGTAGAAATACGTTAAAAAAAAATACTCTCCAATGGATCTCCATTTCTATCATACTTGGCACAAAATGAAACCCTCGTAGAAATTCTCTATCCTACGTCACTGCCACATAGGATATAAATTGGAATAGAAATCATGGTTGTGAGAAGTTTTTGTTTTCTTTCTGAAAGGGATTTCTACCATAGAAATAAGAGAGAGAGAAACCTCCATTGGAGATGGCCTTAATTACCGTCCAAACTGGTCCTAAATGTTTAAGTTGACGGCGCCCAGTGTGACTTGTGTGCACGTTCAGAGTCGTGGAAACAACCCTTTTTTATGAGAAAATGGGGTAAGGTTACGTACATCTCGGCCCTCCCCAGCCCCCTCTCTAGCATTGTCGGGATAGCCTCGTAGCGCCGGAATACCATTTTTACTACTATATATTTGAGTTGGCTGAACAAAAGTAGTATTTCTATTGATTTTGTGGGGAATCTATGAGTTGGAAAGTTATTGATGAATGATGTAATCCGTAGTTCCGTTAATGGATTTTTTTCTCTCTCCTTTAGTTGCCATTATGAAGTAATTAGTTGCTATGTTGGTGTGTTTTTGCTATTGTTTAATCTGGGTCGTGTCTTGGTAAGTATTTGCCATCTTTTCCCTTCGTGGTTCAAGTATAGAGTTCTTGCCCAGAGTTACGAAACTCGCGGCCTATTAGAAAGCATAATGGCCAAATTTTACACGATTTTCTCAAATGGATGACATCGGTCAAGTGGTTTCACTTGGGCTCTGGACGAATCTAGAGGCCTTCCTCTTCTTCTTCGCGTCAAAGACTCAAAGTGTCATGTTTGGTGTCTAGTAGTCGATAGGCAAGCCCATATTCTTTAATACACCTTGCTTGTCCCGGTCAATGTTAGAGTAGTTCTCCATTTTATTAGTCACCCAGTGGTTATTGATTTAGGGGAGCATGCCCAAAATGGTAAGTGCACTGAGGAATGATGACTCCCGTTAATTACTTTTTTTTTCATTGAATAATTCTTTTTTTTTTTGTTGACTAGTCTTGAGACAAATCTGGATACCATATTATATAGCTATATTTTTTCGTATAATAGTAGATAATTAGGAGACTGTTTGGTCGGAGGAAACTATCTTATAGTTCATTGCACTAGTTTGAGGAATCTAGGAAGCAAAACACACCAAAATTGGTGCCCATGTCGGATGCACATAAAAAAGAGAGAGGAACACTCCAAACTACACCAGGATACTCCAAAATCGGTGGCGTGTCCGTCTCGCCATGTCCGTTTCGTAATGTACCATATTTTTATCTTTGTCCCATAGAGGCTAATGATTTCGGGAGAGAGTTCTTGAGCCTTGTTGAAATCGGATACAGTTCTCACATACAGGCACCTAGCGAAGAGCCTGTTTAGTTCGAATGCGATGAGCCTCCACATTAATATGCAAGGAAGATTTGGAAGATGCCTATGCAAACTCTTTTGAAGATTACATCATCATGATGCCTTGATTTGTGATAAAGTATAGAGTCTTGATAAAGGATGATTACCTATTGTCTCAATTTGATAGCTTTTTATAAAAGGGTCTAAGCCTGGGCTTGGTATTGCTGCTGCTTTTTAAAAAGTAAAATCATAAGCAACTTTTGAAAGCAACCTCCCCAAACTTAAAAAAAAAGTCCATAAATGAACTAGTTTATAAAAAAAGAAGTAAGCAAAAATAGTGTTACCAAACAACTTCTAATGAAACTTTTCAAAAGAATAAGTAGAAGACCAAATAAGTTCTACCAAACCAAACCTAAAGGGTAACTTGGTTACTTCTCTAAATATTACATCACCCTTATTTGGGGGCTAGAAAATCACTTCTTAATAAGAAAAAGAAAAAAGAAAAGAAAAAAAAGCATCAAGAGAAAGGTCCGACAAGGATAACGTAGGTCCCAACATAAAATCAACACGACACTCTATCAACGACTGTGTCAGCATATATATATTTTTTTACAGCAAAAATACTGAGCGATAGGTCCTCAAAAATATGCCGGTTTTGTTCCCTCCACATGTGCCAATACCACCGCCCCAAAATTATTCTAAGACAGCGATAACCTCTCTCTCCGCTCTCCTTCTGAGCTTTAATATCGTTCAAGACCGCCGCAAGCTCTCTACAATGACTATGGGTTTGCCCCAATTTATACCTCTGCGCACTCCAAATCTCCCAATTGACGTCACAATCGAAGAACAGATTATCCCTGGTGTTTTCCGCATAAACAACACTTCATATCCTCATAGGGGATGTCAAAATTGCTCAACCTGTCTCGAATAAGTAGCCTATTCCTGGTCAATTTGTATAAGCACAAAGACATCTTGACTGCAGCCTCTTTGATCCAAACTATCTCCGCCCATTCAACCTTCTCATGATAGGTCCGTATCTGATTCATGGCCGTACTGAACTTGAAAGTGTCTTTCTTCGTGTCTTTCGAGATCCAGTAATTCTCCACCGCTTGTCTATCAATCTCCACCGCACGCATATCTTCTGCATGAGCCGCCTCGATTAAATGGCCCTGGAGCCAAGGTAGTCAAAGGCGCAAGGCGCACTCGAGGCGCAAAGGGTCCAAATCGCCCGAGGCGCAATGCGCACTTAAGGCGCGCGCCCGAGCGACGCGAGGCACAAAAATTATATATATATATATATATATATATATATATATATATATATATATTCACATCGGATTTCTACATTAATAAACATGTGTGCTTCAAATTCCCCCATGTCTAGGTTGCAATCACTTTGAATTGAGTGAGTGAGAGAGAAAACAGTAAAACAAAGTACATCAGTTCAAAAAATAGTCTAAAAACAGTACAACAGTTAAAAAAAACAGTCTAAACATGTTATTTTTTTGACAAGATTTTCAAGGCGCGCCTAGGCGCGCCTTGGCTAATCTAAGGCGCTCAGAAAAAGCGCACCTAGGTGCGCCTTAGGTGCGCCTTAAGAATTGCGCCTCTCCTGGAGTGTCCTGAGGCGCTACCCCTGCGCCTAGGAGCAAGGCGCGCCTTTGACTACACTGCCTGGAGCTTCCACTCCCCTTCCTGAATAAGGCTGCTAACCATTTCCGTAGAGCCCATCAGCTCATAAGCATGTCATCCCTCCCTCTCAATCACACTAGAGTGCCCGATAGTCCTACTCCACCTGTCCTCAAAATTTCTACATAGACAAAAATCACCGAACTCTTGAACACTTGCCCTGATAGTCCGACTCCACCTGTCCTCAAAATTTCTACATAGACAAAAATCACCGAACTCTCTCCAAATACAAAAGCAACCAAACTATCATCTCCCGTTCTCCTTTGCAAACAAACCCTCATAGGGAACCAAACCATTCCTCTAATGGATGGTAGCTGGGGTAGGGTTTGCCTCCAGGTGGCGCTGAAGATGGTGAACTCGGTGATAGGGCTGGTCGGAATGGGACTGATTCTCTACTCCTTGTGGTTGATTCAAGTTTGGTATAAGAACAGCCTCCAAATTTCTGACTCCCCATGGTCAGTAATTGCAATTAGAGAAATTAGTTACTTTGTTGGAGGTGATTTCTTTGGATATTTGTTAAATGCTAGCTCTCGTAAAGTAATTAATTACTTAGTTTTGGTGTCTTTTGCGGAATAAAAGATTGCTATCTATGGATAATGTAGTTTGTAGTTTCCATTGGTCAGTTTTGCTTAGTTGCCATATGATGTAATTAGTTACTTATTTGGGTTTGTTTCTTTGCTTTTTAAGCTATTTATTTGCTTGATCCTGAGATAATTCTGGATAACTTATGCCATCTGCCATTTTTTAATGTTAGTGTATTATCAATCTTTTAGTGAGCCAGTGACTATAAATTTAGTGGGGGGGTATCCGTGGAGAAAGTGTTACTGATGAATGCTGATACATGCTAGTTTTTTGGTAGTTTTGATTTATTTGCCTTATGGAGTTATTACTTTCTTTGTTTGCTGATTTTTGATGTATGTTAATTTGTTTCTCTTTTGTTTGAATAATTGCTCGCTTGTGGTTGGGAGTCCTGAGATCAATCTGGATTACTCATTATATATGTTACTTATTATATATGTTGTTGCCTTCTTAAGATAATCCAGTAACTAAGAAAGAGCTGCTCGGTTGTAGGGAAGACACTCACATTTGTTGCACTATATTTGGGGCATTAGGAAGCGCAAATACTCCAAATTTGGTGCCATCATATCATATATGTGTCGGACTATGCATCAAACATGACTCAGACACTCCAAAACACACTAAGAAAAGTGATAATTAGTGAAATGTCTGTCTTGCTATGTCTGCATCATATCAGATTGTATCAATATTGTATCCGTGCAACATAAGAGGGGAATGCGCTATATAATGAAATTGTGGAAGGATTTATTATGTGAAGATTAATAAGAGGAACATGTACTTTTCTAATAAATTTGGTCGAATTCGTGGGAGGTCTACCGTGGAAGCTATCTACTTGCTTAGAAGAATAATGGAAAATTTAGGAGTTCACGAAAGCTTTGCATATGGTTTTCATTGACTCAGTGACAAGATCTATAAAGAGTATAGGTGGTTGGAGAGGAACAAGCACCCTTGTTAAGGGCACCACCCAGCCGTCTAGGTGATGTTTCACCGCCTAATCAAAAGGCGGACAAGGTATCTTTTCTAGGCGACACCTAGTCGAGAAAGATGCCAAAGGCGGGATTAGGCAAGAAAGGCGCAATTGCGAGATTAGAAGAATGAGTAATTAGACAAACCTAGGCGCAATTCTATGGGTGTTGGGTGTTTTATGCAACATTTTTGGATTTTGTTTGGATTTTTTTTATATCTTTTATAAACATGTTTGGTTTTATTGGTTTTTAAAGTAACACTTAAAGCGCAAATAGAATATTTTTTAATAAGTTACTAAGTACATAAATAAAAAGAAAGAAAGAGGAGAATATCGTCCGGCGACAATGCAATGACGATAGAGGAGAGAAACGACATTCCTCTCGGTTGGGCTTCTCCTTGTGACTATTTTTTTGGACGGTTTTCATCATTGTTCGCCGAATTAAGGTGAGTTTCATCTCATTTTTCTTTTTTTGTTCTTCATTGGTGATTCCACAAAAAGTTTTGATTTGTTTATTCTCTTTTTTTCTTCCAATGTTCTTTACATATTCTATTCTCTTTTTGTTCAATTTTTTCTCTATAAACTCTCACAAAAGACAACTCATTTCATACAAAGAACCCCATTAACACAATCCATTTTGATGTGCTTGTTTATATATGTTTTTTTAGCCAAGTGCTTTTTTTCTGTTACGTTAACTTTGTTTGTAATAATACTTATCCTAACGACATTGACTTTATGTTACTACATAAAATATTGTATGAGTTGTAACTAGTGTTAATGTTACTATTATATATTATGTTTATGTTACTAAGTTTTGTGTTATTACATATTATATTCATTGCCATATCAAGTTTGATGAAATGAGTTTTTAGGGATATAGTGAGAATTTGGTAATATTTGCTACAAAATTGACAAAAAGTGTTATGGAAAGAGAATTTGAGAAGCAGTCCAGGTGGCACTTCTCCTAGAGAGGCTAGGCACGCCTAGGCGCTTCCAGACGATGAGGCGAGGTAACTCGCCTAGGTGCACATAGAGCTTTTTAAAACACTGGAAACAAGTTTCTAGTAGTTACTAGATATATGGAGATTATTAGGAACATGATTATGGAGTCATGGAAGTTAAGATAAGACTAGTGAAAAAATAATGTAAAACACCATTTCCTATTATCATATGCCTAGATCAAGTATTTATTATTTAACCCCAACTCTTACCTCATTATGCTAGTTATTTGCTGATGAGATTGTGTTAAAGATTCATGGCTATTTGTTGATGAGATTATTTTAGTTGACGGGACTTGAGAAAGGATAGACTTTCAAATGGAAACGTAGGAAGAAGCTTTCGAATTTAATGTCTTAAAACTAGCAGGATTAAAACATACTACTAGAAAGGTAGCTTTAGTAAAAGCTCTAGAAAAAAATGAAGGTGTCTTATCATTGGTTAGCAAAGAAATACCTACGAGTGATGTTCTTATCTGCCTTGGATCTATCATTCACGTTGACAGAGAGATTGATTATGATGTTGGTTATAAACTCTCGGTAAGACAACAATGAAACCTACATTGCTTTATGCACAGCATGAATTTGGACAGTTGTGGGACATGTCTAGAGAATGAACTTAGGCTGAAATGAGAATGTTGAGATGAATTAGTGACAATCCATTGAAAGATTAATAAGAGTGCTAGATAGTGGAGGTGGCATCGATTATTGATAACATGGGAAGCTGTGTTTCATGGGCACGGCAAAATGGTCGTATCCGTACCCATGTCCATGTCTGTCTTTGTGCAACATAGGAACTACTTCTTTACCTATTTGAAAATGTCCAATCATGTATCGTGTCTGTATTATCCATGTCTGTATTCGTGCGGTCATAGATGGACAGAGTGACATACATCATCATTTTAAATGGTTTGGACATGTGCAATAGAGACCAATTGATGCACTTGTGAGGTGTGGTAGGCTGTTATTGAAAGGAGCTTGTAGGAGTAGGGGTAGACTAAAAGAAGCTGGATGCAGGACATGTAAAAGAAATGGATGCTAACTTGGGAAAGGATGTGACCCTTCTCTGAGCTCAATAGCTAAATGGAAGATAAGTATTCATTTAGTGACCCAAAGTGAAATTTTTGTTGTTTGGTATTATATTTCATGCAAAAAAGATCACCAAGTTTATATTAATTGGAATTCTGATTAATCATTTGTTAGTGGCACTAATCTTTCTTCCATTAAAGCATCCAATTTTCATAAGGATAAATACATGGCCATAAGAGACTGAAGTGTTTGGCAGTTCTACTGCTAATTGATGTTGTTATGTGACCATGTTTTGCTTTGCCTATGTATCCACGAGTCAACCTGGTTTATCTGTTGGGAAAGGAGCTTTCTGCATAAGGAAGTTATTAAACATGTCTAAAGAAATGAGCATAGTTGATATGGAATGAGTTGAGATAAACGTGACATTCCATTAAAAGATAAAATGAGACATGAGTGCATCTGTAGATAGTCGGAGGTGGTGTCAATTGAGGATAAAAAGGGGAAAAGTAGTTTGAAATGGTTTGGACATATTTGCAAGGGAAGTAGATACACTAGTTAGGAGTGGTAGGCTATTACTCAAAAGGAGTTACTAGTGTTAGGGGTAGATAAGTGAACTAGGATTCAGTGTGTGCAAAAGTATATGGATGTTATTTGGGGAGAGGAGATGATCCTTAATAAAGCTGAATGGAAAATAAGGATTCATGTAGCGACCCAAATTTTTTGGGATAAAGGCTTTAATATTGCTATTTTGTTGTTGTTCAAGTGAAGATTAAATTCAAATTTATACTAGTTGGACTTCTGATTAATCATGTCTTGGTAGATGGTTACTGGACTTCCATTAAAGCATCCAACTTTGAATAAACATGAACACTTAGCCATAAGGAACTTGAAAGATTGGATAGTTGTATTGCTAACTGTGGTTATATGACCACATTTTGCTTTAGCAGCTTTACAAATGTATCTAGGGTCCATTCTCTTTATCTAGGCCCTCATCTACCACCATTTATCCAATATGGGACTAACATCCTAATTAATGCCTTTATTGTATTTTCGTCAAACCTGCACTCTGAAAGTCACTACCATGGTTTGTGTCCAATGCGCACAAACAACTTGGAAATTCAACATATACTACCTTCCGAAGAACTAATGTAACTATTATATAGTGCAAATTTTACCACTACCTGTTGGATTTGTGCTAAACTTAAGCCCGTATATTATGCACTTCCTTGTAGATGCGCTATTCAATTGCGCTCTTATTAGGTCTGTTAGAATAATATAAATATTTAATTCTCAAACCTTATCACAACTCTAGATTTTGGTGCAATGGCCAGGACACTTAACATGAACACGGTGTCAGAGAGACCAGGTTTTGGCGCTCATGTTAAGCGGATTTTATTGAAAAAAAAAAATCTACCAGTTTAATCCAGCTTTCGCCCAAAATGTGCCTTCTATCTGCATGGGCATGTTGGAATAATATAAATGTTTAAGCCTTAACCCTTACAACTCTAGAGTCTTGGTGCAGTATAAGGACTTTAACAAGGCTCAAATTCTGGAACCTCCCTCTTCTTGAGACCAAATTGTTTATACACATTACTTTAAGTCATAGGTATATCTAGGACTCATCTGCCCACTGATTATCTATTGTTGGGACTAAACTCTAATGTAAACACATTATTATACTGTCAGTGAACAACATGCATTCCATATTGTGTTAGCAATGTTTCTAAAAGACATGTTCATCATCATCATTATCATCCAAGCCTTCTCCCAATAGAATGTAATCAGCTATGGAGCATAAAAAAGCTCCATTACAAGATTTGACAATAATTTATGACCAACTGTCATCCCGATGTCAACACTCGATGTTATTACCAAATTTCTAGCAACGGTAGCTATGAGCATGAGAGGGCCATGCCATAGAACCTAGGTGGCCAGTTGGCATGTAGGTAGACCTACGTTTTGGATTGCAATTGAAACTCATGCAACCAAGGAGCACCCTCCCAGTTCCCCTAGACTATAAAGATTCCAGACGAAGAGGTAAGATGAAACAGTTTGCTATAGGGAATCACATTCATCTCCATGACACATTACACCGAAAATTGAAAGAGTGACAATCCCAGTCTAAAAGACATGTTAAGTTTCATTATGTAATTTATTCATTACATTCTACTTTATTGCTGTTATGTTTTGTTAAATGTTGAAGATTGCCTTCTTTTTACTTATTAACAGCAATATTTTTTAACTCTGTTGTAAAGTACCCATTAAGGTATTCTCTCTTTCAAGAAAGTAATTGTATACATTGCTAAACATGCAGGTTCATGTACACTATTCTCGGTTTAGGGGCTTCATTCTGCTTGGTTACTTGCTTTGGACATGTTGCTGCCGAAACTTTCAATGGTCATTGCCTTTCTTGCGTATCCTTCTCAAGTTATCTGACTAGAACCCTCTTGTTTTCGATGGTCCTATTCTGCTTTTGGATGTTCTAAAAATCACTTCTGGCCACCATGAGGTCCATATCGTCTACTTAGTAATAAGTACCATCATAGTTAAATCTGAACCCTTAATGGCCTTATTCAGTAGTAGTATTCTTCACAAAGTGGAATTTAGCTTACATATTAGTTTTTTTTTTTTCCTTTTGTTTAAAGATTGAACTTTTAGATTGAATAGTATATGTTTATGAGGCTACTTGGTGGAAATATACGGCTTGATATCAGTTTCTATGAACTTTGGGAATAATCTCATCCTGAATTGTTGAATCTGGAAATATGTCTTGTTATCAGTTTCTATGAACTTTGGGAATAATCTCGTCCTGAATTGTTGAATCTGATTTCTGATCTTTAATATTTTTACTGGTTGAGTATGAGATATCAAAGATAACAGATATTACATTTTTTTAATTATTATTATCAAGTATCTAGAAACTGGATTTTAAGTGCTGTACAGCTTGACCCTGCCATTTTCATGCTTAAATAAACTTCACTTTTGTCATTTAGGACAAGGTTCTACACACATCCTCATATTGTATGATAAGTAATTCTATTAAGTAGCACACAGGCGCATATCCATGGTTTTCTTGTAAAATACTTTGTCTGCTTTATACCAAATTATACACTAATACTAGGTGGCTAAACACCTGAACTGTGTTTTTGTAGGTTTCATTCTGGGCATCTGAGGAATTTTGATATCAATCAGACATTAAACTATGTAAGGATTGTATTGGAGTTCGAATTTTGGTAGAGCATTGAAGGGGTTTTAATGTTGATATATATATATATATATATATATATATATATATATATATATATAGACGGGATGAACTGTGCTAGTTATGGTGGATCATTGTTTGAATTTGGACATGGGTTTAAGAGAAGGTTCGCTACTTAAATTGCGTCAATTTGGAACATTCTATGGTGGAATAGGCTATAAAACAACAACAAAGCCTTTATCCCAAAATTTTCTGGAGGCTATAATGAGGAATTGTCTTGATGAACATTGGAGACCCTCATATGGTGTGTTTGGGAACTTTTTGTGGGGGGAGAGAGGAAAATTTGAGAGGAAGGAAAATGAAGGATAGTAAAATGAGGGTAAAGTTAATTTTTCACTCTCTTGTTTGGATGACCAAAAAGTAGAGGAAAGAAAAGTGAACAATAATTTTTTGTTTGTTTGTGGGATAGAGATATAATTACTCTTTAGTCTTTACTTTTTTCAAATCATACTTTATGTTTAGCTTTTTGAGGGGTAGTTGAGTAAATTCTTCCAAATTCCTCTCATCTCTCTCCATTTTCCTCCCACTTTTGGGAGGAACAAATTTTAGTGGGTCCCACATGTTTTTTCCTCTCAAATTCCTCTCCTCCCTTTTCCCTCCTCCCTTTCCAAACATCATTACTTTTCATTTTCCTCCCTCTTTCTCCTCTACTTTTTTCTTCCCCCCATTTTTCCCCCTTCCCAAACAATACAATAATGTTTGATTGGAGATCTGAAAAGCCCAAGGTTATCTTGATCTGAGATCTGAGTTTAGGCCGAGGTTGGTATGACCCATTGTTGTTCTATAAAATAATGATAAAAAGAACAGTTAATGGAAAGGTGGTAGTTAGGAAACACTTTCACATTTTGCCTTGAAGATGATACATAATCATATCAACCACAAGAGAAGCACCTAAGCTCAAAGCAAACACTTTTAAATATGCTTACTCCATTCTTGTGGATACTAAGTTCTTGAATGTCAGATATTTTGTAGCCTGTCACGCACACCAGTTTTAGTCTACAATTCCTTCATGAGCTAGCTGTATCAAGTCCTTATATACTAATATGCTATGTAATTTTGGTAGGCAAACTTAGCACTAACGATATCCTTTCTTGTTAACCTTAAATCAGTAATATAGTATATGATATTTGTCTTCTCAATTTCCATGCTGGAGGCTGGAATTACTCTTCTTATATCTCTAAACAGAAACTGGGAAGAGGTATTCATCCTTTTTATTATTGGTATCAAGAACCTCACTTCATCTCACTTCATTTGCTCTTGTTCTTTAATTGAGTCATATATCCTCTTATCAGGATTTTCCAGATGATCCTTCAGGGAGATTCAATGAACTCAAGGATTTTGTGAGCTCAAATTTTGAAACATGCAAATGGATAGGCTTGTCATTTGCTGCTGCACAGGTATGTCTTGTTTGAAAACTCTGCTTGAGGAAACACAATTTTGTGTCAACTCTTAAGTATTATTCTCAATGGCCACAGTAATTTATTCTCGACCTACTATGGTTAAACAAATCCAACAAGCTGTCAACCTTCCCACTAACCAAGTACAAATTTCATGCGATGAAGCTCCATTGAAGCATGGAACTAGGCATCATCTCCGACCATTAGAATCAAGGTCACCTGATTCTAAGGGACTTAAGAACTCATCACAAACTCTCACACCACACAATATCCACAAGGACCATGCCTGACCTTGGATCATAATACTCTAGGCTCCACATGTGGACTCATCAGGCCATTTCCATGTAGAATCCACTGAAATTGTCATGGGGCTTTGGTATCATTTGTTGTGAGGGAAGTATGCAGTCTGTTTCATGAGGGCTTATACAATCATTTCGGGAATTTATGCTGATAGTTAAATCCTGCTGGGAACTATTAGTAAGACTGAAAGAAAAGCTAGTATATGAGGAAACCTGTTCACCTGCGAATCAATCATTAAGACAGAGGTGAGGTCATCCCAGTGGCCATGAGGTTAGTGCAGGGAGTGTGGAGTCAAGATGTATGCAGCCTTTCCCCCTATATATGGAGAAGCTGCTTTTGCAATTCGAACCCGTACCCTCTAGGATGCAAGTGTTGAGCCTTACCGTCATGCCAAGCAACACCCTCTAATCTTCAAGGAGGTGTAACTATGAAACAAGTGTTGATTAACAAATTGTATCATTCATACTATGTTTCTCTTCGATTGATCATGTATTTGTTCGGTAAATAAATAATTAAGTCTTGGACCAAACTCTTATGAACCAAGCGTGGTACCCAAACCAGATGTGAGGCACGGCAACAGTTAACCATCTTTGTTAAACCAAGTGTGTGCATATGCTCTTTTCTTCTTAATGTTCCCTCCTTAGGTTCTCATTAGGTGTGCTTGGATGTGTTTGTTGCTTGGTACATAACTTAGACCAAGGTTTACACATATGATACCACCAGCTGAGCATGGTAACCAAACCAGATGTGAGGTGCCGTAACAGTTGACCATCTTTGTTAAACTACGTGTGCATTTGCTCCTTCCTTCTTGACGTCCCTCCTTTAGGTTCTCATTAGGTGTGCTTGGATGTGTTTGTCGCTTGGTACATACGTAGATCAACAAAAAGGAGTTAGGTCATCTCCAGCAACCTGAGGAGTATTTTCAAACCTTGGTCTATTGGTTGGTGGGCCCTTGATCTGAGCATCATATCCTCGTTACTTCTTTATTTGTTGGCATTAATAGTTTATCTGACTTGTATTGAATAGAAAATTTGGCCATGATAAAGAAATACGATCGAGTTTACATGTCCCTTGTACTATTTTATCATGGAGATCGGTGGAACTTGTTATTAAATTACTAATGTCTTGTTTTCCCTCTATTTTGAAGGCAATTGCTCTCTTTATAGCGGTGGTCCTGAAAGTTATCGGACCAGAACGTGTAATCAATTATGACAGTGATGATGATGATGATGATTATGTGCCTGCAAGGCTTCCTCTCTTGCGGAACCAGGCTCAGCATATCTCGAACATCACTGACCCTAGTGTATTTCTGAAGAATGAATATCAGAGTGCGAGGATCTCTTGAAATTCAAATATGTAGTCTGATTTAACTCAACTGAACTGGGTTGGTAGGCTGGTAGGCGCTTGTTTCTTATTTGTGTTGTACAGCTTAAAAGGTGAGATATTTAGCGATAGCAGTATAGTTTTTGGTGAAACATAGTTGGGTGGTGGTGCTGTCCATTACCAAGTTAACAATTTGAATCATCGTAGCTGCATAAGAAAACAATAGAGATTAACTTAGGAAACAAATTGTTCTATGATTGTCGGAACTGCCCAGAAGTACAGAAATACAGTGTGCTCCAAATAATGTTTGCTTTGTAAAATGTAATTAACTTGGGTATGCTCACTGATCTGGGGATGAACTTCTACCGCACTCCCAATATCTTTGAGGTACATGACTATCATTTAACTTTGTGTATGAGAAATATAAACCTGTGTTTTGGAAGAAGGTATGGAGCCATTATTTTTTGTCCATCTTGATATTCGTTCTATTCCACTGATTGCCTGGAGGAAACTTTTTTCACTACTGGGAGTAAGAATTCCTAATCATTTATATAGCTTGCTGAATGAAAGGAATGCTGCTTAATTTTTGTTGTTGCATTATTTGACCTTTATATCGAGGGTCACTTGTCAATTTACAGGTAGCATTTATGCAGGAGAGGGAGGAGATAAAGATGGAGGAATGTTTGTCATTGAAGTAAGTTTGGGAAACATTCGTTTAATAACAAATAAAGGGTACAAAGAAATTTTAGACAGAAAATCTAAGTACAATATTTTTTATCTGGGTAATGTGACGATGGAGATTGAGTACTGCATCGACTATTTTATTCTGTTGCCGGTCCGACGAGGGGATGGAGATGCTCTATTCTCTCCTCTCCTGGGCTTATGTGCACGCACGTAACTTGTCTGGAGCGGTATGTTTTTGAAGCAGAAAAATCAGCCCTTAGAGCGTCCAAGTTCACATTTATAGCTATCATGTTGGTGGGCTATAGGTTCTGCATATGCTTCTGTTTGGTGGCCGTAGGGGGTTCCTTCAACAGAATGTAGTTGCAACTGTAGGCCATGTTATGGGTAGGCTGCTACGTGTACATCTTTAACATGATGTAGTTGAGTCCAGGTCGAGGTGGACGTTTGTTGCGATTTGTTGTTGCTGAAGATTTGGGTTATTTTCGTCTTTTATTTGCGTGACTTGATCAGCTTGACACGTGGTCCATATTTAGTTGGAGAGAATCACTTCAGTCGTAACAGAAGGATTTTGTCTCAGAGAACCCTGCCATGTTGGACGCATGGAGTCTGGGACGCATAGAATACATGGAGTTTGGAACGTATGGGACCAGAGACGCATGAAACGCATGGAGTCTGGAATGCATGGGGCTAGAGACGCATGGAATGCATGGGGTCTGGGATGCATGTGGCCTCGTACACGTGGTGTTGTATGCTTATCAGGAGTAAAGTTTATGCTGACGTGAGGTTCTGTCGTTTAGTGTGTTGACGTCTTTCGAGACGTTCAGAAAGTCATTTCTGCTAGGATTCTGTGTAAGACAATTTGTGTGAGGCCTTTATGTGGCCAGTATTGAGGCGCCTGGATGCTTGAGGGAGTAGTACCTTGATTTCTTCTGAGTCGATCTTGGGGCACATGTTTGTTGGACACATGGATTTATATTTTTCATACTTCTACAAGATTTCCTTTAAAGTTTTCAAACTAATAAGTTTGGAATACTTTTAAAAAGAAGCATGGAGGAGAACTTTCGCTTTTTTGCTTGGTCAAGAGAACTTTTTTGAATGCGGTTATTCTACTAGAGGTAATATGGACGTAGTAGGAAATTGCATTCTTTCGGCCATTCCATTGAGAAATTTTGGTGGACTTTGGGTATCGTACTAGAGGTAATATGAACGTAGTACAACACCGCAGTTTGTTAAGGACATCATACTGGGGATCTTTGGTGGACTTATTACCTTTTGTGCACTTGAGTGCAAGTAATAAGTTCGAAGTAAAAATTCTATCAGAGGTGATATGGACATGATGGATTTTGTGGACCCATTACTTCTTGCGTACCTGAGTGCAAGTAATAGGTTCGAGACAAGTCCTGTCAGAAGTGAAATGGACGTGGCATATTTTGTGGACTTAACACCGCTGGCGTACTTAGAGTTAAGTACTAGTGATAAGTTTAGGTGACGACCGATGTCAGAGGTATTATGGACGTGACAATCGATAGCCATACAGAGAGATTTTCTCAGAGGTAATATGGACATGGCAAACCTTGCTCGGGATAATCGGTTAGGACAGTAGATCAGAGGTGATGTTGACATGAACTAATGCTCAAGTGAATTGATTATGAGTGGTCTACCCGAAAGTGTGGATAAACTTGAAGATGGCTCCGCTGGGGAGCTTTTGGAGGATCCACTGTCTGTTGCATATTTAGGATTCCTGAATACAGACAATGGCTTTTATCAAGCTTTTGTGGAAGAGAAGTACATATTGTGCTTACACACTTGCTGGGGATGAACAACGGGGAACGTACACTGTACATTTCGGTTGTGCACTTGATAGTAAAGGGAGTACAAGTCTAGCTTAGACATAATACTTTTTGAGGAACTTACCTTTGATAGACATCATGAGCAAGTTGTCATTGGGTTTTGTGAGCCGGTAGGCGCTTTGGAGAACATAGACTCTACAATGAACGGACTCTCCCATTTAGGTTGGAATTTACCAACCGTCTTGTGGGTCATAACCATCGGTTTTCTTACTGTCAAGATGAGGTCACCCACTTGGTAAGTCATCTTCTTGACCCGTTTGTTGAAGGCTCCCGAGAGGCGTGCTTGGTACAACTCAATGCGTTGTTGAGCTAAGAGACGCTTCTCGTCGAACGCTTCTAACTCTTGTAGTCGTCGGCGGTGATTGTCGTCAACGGTCAATCGGTTGGATAGAGCAACTCGGAGTGACGAAATTTGGATCTCGAGTTGGAGGACCGCTTCGCTTCTGTAAACTAAAGAGAATGTCATGCTGCCAGTATGTGTCGGACCGTTGGGCGATAGGCCCAAAGACATTCATCCAGCTTCTCTTTCCAGTCACGCTTATTGGATGACACGAACTTCTTGAGTAGCTTTATGATGGTTTTGTTGAATGCTTCTGTCAGACTATTTGTTGCTGGATTATAGGCGGTCGAGACTACATTCTTGATTCGATTTTTGTCACAAAATTAGTAAAAAGCATGACTTGCAAACTGTGGACCATTGTCGTGGATGATCCTCTGTGGCAAGCCGAAGCGGTATATGACGTGATGCTTGACAAAGCTGGTCATGTTTGAGGTCTTGACTTTAGCGAGTGGAACAACTTTCGCCTATTTGGAGAAGTAGTCAGTGATAGCCAAGATGAACCGATGTCCCTTAGAAGAAGGTGGACTAATTGGTCCAATAATGTCCATTTTACATGCTTCAAACGGCCAAGATGATACCGTTGGGTGTAGAAATTCTGAGGGCTGGTGGATAAAGTCTGCGTAGATTTGGCACACTTGACACTTCCTCGCATAGTCAACAGCCTCTGCTACCATTGTCGGTCAATAGTAACCCATTCTCCGGAGACGACTATGTAGCTTGGGTCCGGGTTGATGGGCACTGCAAACCCCGTGGTGAGCCTCACGGAGAGCCTGCTTCGCTTCTGCATTCGATAGGCATTGTAGCAGAAAATAGTCGTAGAAACGGCGATACAATATTTTGGTAGTCGTATCGTAATAGAACCAGAGGGAACTTCTTCTGATGGAAGTGGCTTCCTTTGGGTTCTCAGGAAGAATTTCATAGACTGTGTAGTCGATGAATGAGAGTCTCCAGTCTTGGGAGTCGGTGTTTGTCTCTACTGAGTAGCTCAGGCACAGACAAATATTATTTTTCGGGTAGACTAGCTGTTGACTGACCACTGTGATCAGTTGATGGGTTTTGACCAGGACTGCCAGGGAGGCAGCGAGGCCGGCCAGGGCGTTAGCCTCGATGTTCTGTAATCGAGGGACGTGCTCTATGAAGAACCCCTTGAAGGTGGAGATTATTCCAAGCGCGACTTGGTGGTAGGGAATTAAGTCTTCGTGCCGGACCTTGTATTCGTCCCGGACCTGACTGACTATCAGCTTGGAATCGCCATAGGTTTTCAGGTGGTCTACTCCCACTTGTTTAGCGAGTTGGAGCCTAATGACGAGGGCGTTGTACTCTGCCACGTTGTTGGAGCATGGCTCTGTGAGGGAGTAAGTACGGTTTATGACTAGATCATGTGAAAAAACTAGTACTATCCTGACACTAGCGACAATATCGCATTTGGGCCCTGTTCTTGAAGCACCGTCGAAGAACATTCGTCAAACGGCTTATGCGCTTGTGGTCATGTTTTCGTCCGCTACTTCGTCTGGGATCTCCTCGTAGATCTTTGAGGTTGCCGAGTCTTCTGAATGACGAAGACTAGAGCGAGGCACTCCTTCTCAACGGGGTTGTATCTATTCTCTGCGCCGGCCATCATTCCATTGAGATAGTAGATGGTCTGTTCGTGACCTGTATCACTTTTATGGGCTAGTAGAGCTCCGAGAGAGTGATCCATTGCCCTCACATATAGAAAGAATGGTCTTCCCACAACGGGGGCCACCAATACTGGGGGTTCATGAGATACTCCTTGATGTCGTCGAAGGCGCTGGCATTCTTCGTTCCAAACAAAAGAGACTCCCTTCATCATGAGCTGAGTGAACGGTTGACAACATCCAGAGAGGTTTGATGTGAACCTCCTGATCTATGCCATTCTTTCTTGAAGGCTACGAAGTTCTCTGAGGTTCTTCGACAGGTGCATTTCAAGGATTGCTTTAGTCTTGTCAGGGTATACGTTGATACCCTTCGAAGTTTTGGCAAAACCCAAAAATTTGTCGCTGGAGACTCCCAGGAAGGATATGGTAGGATTCATATTGAGTTGGTGCGTCCGCATCATGTCGAACACAGTCTTCAAGTCTCGGAGGTGATCATCTTTGAATCGTTGTCTTGACAATGATGCCATCAACGTAACACTCCACTGCCTTGCGTAGATGCTCACGGAAGATGGTGCTCATAGTTCGATGGTATGTATCACATGCTTTCTTCAGACCGAAGGGCATGACTATGTAGCAGTACACTTCTATCGGCGTTCGGAATGATGTATATTTCTCGTTGTCAAGAAATATCTTGTTTTGATTGTAGCCTGAGAATTTGTCCATGAATGACATGCGCTCGAAGCCACAAGTGTTATCGATCATTATGTCTGTGATCGGAAGGGGAAACTCGTCCCTTAGGGCATGTCGTATTTAGATTACAGAAGTCAATGCAGATCTAGATCTTTCCATTCTTTTTTACGACGGGTACGATGTTGGCTACCCAATCTGGATGTTGTTCCTCATGGATGAAGCCACTAGCTATCAGTTTGTTGACTTCAGCTTCGATGGCGTTCATGATGTTCGGTCGGAACCGTCGTTGTTACTTGACCGGCTTAGCGTTCGACAAGATGTTGAGTTTGTGGACCTTGATTTGGGGGTCCAGTCCTGGGATATCTTCGTAACTCCAGGCAAAGACATCAATGTACTCCTTGACGAGCTATAGTATGGATTTTCGATCCTCATCAGATAGACTTTTGTTGATGAAGATAGTTTTAAGGGAGGATTGGTCGTCCAGATCGATTTGTATGACTTCATCCTCAATGGAAGGTTCTCGTTGCTCGAACCGTATCTCCCATTGTACGTCTAGGCGTTAGGCCCACGGTTCTACTTCAAAGAGTTCGGGTGGATCCTCGTCGTCTTCCTCAGGGTCAGCTGACACCATGTTGGTAGACAATGTTTGTTTGAGCATCTCCCCAATACTGACATCGGAGTTCCAAGAGGAAGATTCTGAAGAGTGAGAGTGTAACTCATCTTCTTCATCCGACCCTTCGGGGGTCGTGGGAGGCATGACGTAACCTAAGTCATGCTTGATCTTATGGTAGTAATTCTTGGACTTGCCTGCAGGAGCCTGCTGACGCAGAGGCAGCCGTCGGCCTTTGTTGTAGTTTAAGCCCCTAGCGGCTTTCAGATCGTATCCCATCTTCTAGATGAGGTGCTTAGTTTAAGCGTTGTACCGGTGAAGTAACATTTTATCGGTTACGAGTTCTAGCTCCATTTTCTCTGGGACAGAGGATTCAGGACTTTCCACTCTGCTGAAGTTGATGAGTTTGTCTCCCCTCTTCCTTGTCGGAACTATGAAGTATAAGTTTTGATTGGGGAGAACTCGGTTCACTGTATAGGTGGAAGTCACTTGTGTATACATGTGCGAGCCTAGATCGTGCTTTATGGAATATAATGTGTTGAGAAGTGCAACATCCGAGTAGTTCAAAGATAACCCTTTATTCATAAAATAAGGTATCTTATCCTTAGGAATTACATCGTCAAGAGAAGGGACGTTAGCTTGAGCGGCTACGTTACTTCTCAAGTTCGTCCTTTCCAAAATCTACCAACAGTGCGAGCGAAGGCTTCGGAGGTCTCTTGCGCACCTTTACCACTAGAGGATCGGAAGTCGTAGTAGGTGCCAGATCTTTCTTCAGCGGTCGACTCGGTCTACGAAGGCGAACGACCAGAGGTTCGGGTGCTTTCTTGTACAGTTTCACCATGAGGTGAGGGGCTGTGTCAGGAATGTGTGCTTTGAGATGGACTCTGAAGGGCTTGTCCGATGTTGTCCCAGTCTCTGCCTTATCGTCGACATCATTGCCACCTTCATCTTGGTGGACTTGCTTGTAGAGGATCGAATCAGAGTAATAGGCCTCAACTCCTTTGAATAGATTCACGTCGGCAAATTTTGTCTTGACGACGCCATGATTGTCCACGTACTTCAAGCACTGGTCCAAGGTTGACGGTATGATCATGTACTGATGTATCCAAGGATGTCCCAAAATGAAGTTGTAGGATACGTCTACGTCTATGACGTAGAAGGTGATCTCTATTTTCAAATCGTCGATCTGACATTTCAAGCAAATCTTGCCAAGAGGGTAGCTCCTCCCTCCGTTGAAGCCACTGATGGCAGTATTGGTTGCTGCCAGACGATGCATCGGAATGCCCAAGGTCTGAAATAGACTCTGCGGGATGATACTAATTGACGAGTCGGGGTCAATACCCATCCGGTCCACGTTGATGGCGCCAATGCACCCTGTGTAATACAGATGACGATTGTGCCTATTGTTCTTTAGCAATATGTCTTGTTGCAAGATCATGATGTTGGGTATCGCCTCCATCATATTATTGAAGTGGGAGAATGCGGCAGGATCCTCAGCTGGCGGCTTGACCTATGCCAAGTAGGTGTCAGCATTCTGCAATGCCTTACTTAGAGCAACCCGAGGGTCTTTAGAGAGTCGGAGAAGCTCGAATAGTAAAAACTTTGCTAGAGTATTGGCCAGTTGTGCCAAGATGTCGAAGTGTTAGGACTTCTCCAGCCCCTGAGCGGTATCTTTGCACAGCGGTTTGTCGAAGCGAGTTTCTTTCTGCTTGGACTTGTCCGCTGTTAGAGGATGGGATGGACCCGGGTCGGATATGGCGATTGGGAGAGCACTATCGTCAGAGATATCGTACTCTCGTTGGTACGCCAGGCCTGATCTCGTTGTTCCTGCTATAGCTTCATTGGAAGGGATAGAAACCGTGTAGCAGGACTTGGACTTCTTGCCCGTGGCAGAAGGTGTTTCCTGCTGCATCAAGTCTGGAGTAAGATCTGGATGAACCCACATGACCGACCCCCATGATGTGCTGAGAGGTATCAGCCTGGCTGTTTGGTTGCTAGATGGTGAGAGATTGACAACCTCAATTGTTGCCCTGGGGATCGAGATCACTTCGTTTTGGGCTTCCGTTGCCGGGAAGTTACCGAACTGGAGATATACCATGTTAGCGACAACTGTTTTGTTATCGAAATCCAAGGTGAGGGCCTCGGTGTCGAGTAGACACTGGATGTACCGCTTCAATATATAGCAATCCCGCGTCTCATGGTGGATGTATCGATGGTAGTGGCAGTACTTCGGATTATTCACATCGACTGCCTCAACAGGGTGCTTGACGTCGGAGAGCCGAAGCTTGTTTTCCTTCATTAGCACGTCAAAGATTGCCATGTCGTTATCATCTTCGAAAGAATAAGTTTTTTTCGGTTTTCGGACCTCTGCGGGATTTTGCTCGGGCTTCTTGGTTATATTGGCGACAAGATCCTTCTTCCCCTTGCAATCACGAGCGTTATTGCCACTGTTGTTGTTGCTTTGTTAAGGGCATTTTTCCCCATCATCAGCGACGGATATCTGTATTCCCAAGATGCATACGTCCTTTACTTTCTTCTCAGCACCGATAACATTTATGATAAACGTTGTCCGGTCTTTAAACTGAGAGTCGCCCATCCAGAGTTTGACTATGGGGAGGAGACTTCTTTGGCAGGTGTCCATCAGCGCGGACTCAGGGTTACGGGGGAGGGATGGTAACTTTAGCGCCGCTTGCTTGTACCACTCGATGTATTCCCGTATAGACTCTTTCTTCCTTTGTTTGATGTCCATTAAAGAGGACATCGTCATATCATTTCACCTGTCGTAGAACCAGGTAAGAAAAAGACCTTTGAGGTTGTCAAACGAAGAAATATAATTGTCTTGGAGGCTGTAGAACCAATCAAAAGCTATTCCAGATAATGTCTCGACAAAGAGCTTGGTTAAGAGGGCATCGTTTCGAGGCAGATGTCCCATTGTCGTCTAGAAATAACTCATAAATTGATGTGGAGATATCTTTTCGTCAAACAGAGTCAAGTTAAATGTCTTGTACTTGAGCGGGTACGATACGTCTCTCCACCCCAGGGGATACAGTTGTCAAATCCCGAGCTCGCGTAATGAGTCCAGATTGTCTGTTGAGTCTAGGCGGGCTTGGAGTTCTCGTACCTCTCGCATTGCTTCCCGAGCTTCATCGACTGCGAAAGGAGCAGATGATCCGGATAGGAGATGATTACCGCCAGCGGGTGGAGCGGTCGCATTTGAATTCCCGTTGGTTCTAGGATCCATGCTTGCTTGACTAGAGGCCTTTGCTGGTTGTGAGGCTATATTTCCCTTGATCTCCAGCATTGTCTAGGTCAAGGCCTGCATTGATGTTCTCATATTTTGCATCATGGCCTCGAGGGTTTTGAGGCACTGTCGATCGTTGGGGCCCTCGTGACCGTCCCCTGCCACGTATGTTGTTCTCACATAGCAAGAAATTGATGGGACGGTGGACGTCACACTTTTTGCCTTAGACTCATGAGGTGAATAGTCATCTGGGATAGTTGGTAGTGTCGCATCATCTTCGGACAAGGAGGAAACACTACCCTCAACGTAGGAAGCTGCATCCTCTTGACAAGGGTGGCTACCTCCAGGGATCTCAGTATCTGCTCCTTGGGAATCACCGTCTTCTCGTAACGCTAGATTGTCATAGAGGTCCGGGGGATTACAACCTCCACTTTGCGTAGCTATCTGGGGTCCAAAAGAAGAACCATCCCTAGTGGCTGACAGCTTCTTCTTTGAGAAGGTGCCCAAAAAAAAACCTTCTGCGGGTTCCGCTACCTGTCCTCCTGGGACCCATCTTCTTGATCCGCTGGCCGAGAGCGACGGACTAGAGGAGCTGGACTTCCGATCTCCTCTTATGGAGGGGGCCTTCCGAGCATAATAACATAAGGCGAGGGCAGCTCCTTTACCTCTAGTGCTTGTATTTGTTCTTCGGGTTGCCGTCGGGTGGCTGCTTTTGGTTGCAGACGCTGAAATACCGACTGCCTGTTTATGGGTACTGCTACTTTTTTACAGCAACAGTTGATGATAATGTTGGCACGGTGATGCCCTAGGGAGAACACATCATATGCCATAGTTGATTCTCTCGCTTTGCGCTTGTGATTGATCTCGTTGCACAAGCCAAGTGAGGGCTGATTCACCTTTGTACCCTTCTTATGAGTCCGGGTAGACCGAGAACATATGTGTGTAGGTATTGACTTTGTTTTCTGACCCGGGGTTCGTATAAGAACTTTTACCAGGTTGCTGATAGAAGACTCTTTAGACTAACCCTGTCCAATTGTTACTACGGGCTAGATGCATGGGTTAGTTTTGTACAACTTTTCGTCAGGGGCACGTATTACAGTTACCGGCGCCTGTTGACGGTCGAATGAAAAATTGCTTGAGCTTGGCGAACTCGCATTGCCCTAGACTTCTTCGTCCTAGCACGCACCGGTGCATAGTATGAAGAGTCAAAATTTACATCTTTGCCTTTCTCAGCATGGTGCATAGAGTCAGCGCTACATGAGATTCGGTCGAAGACAGAACTTATGTTAGTCCTGGCCGCATGTAGCCATCTGGCTGCGACTACCGACTGGTGTCGCATAGTCCTCCTTATGGGCTTTTGACGTGGCTATATGGAACGTGTCTTAGCGCTCGAAATCCTAGCATCGTAGTATTTTTCTCTGCCAGAGCTCAAGTGCCAAGCACTTTTCTTGTCAGAAGAGGTTTCCGCATGAAAGGCGTCAGCTCGTGTAGACGCATGATGTACATCCCCTGCGGTAGGGAGAGAGATGGGGACTGCATGCTCCGTAGTTGGGTGAGGCACATCGGCCTTTGCAAATCATCTCATGTGGGTCTTCTTCGGCTTTGCCAACATTGGAGAAGCGTCGCCCTCAGAGAGCATTTTTTCAAAGGCTTGCTGGTCGAAGCGTACAACCAACATCCTCTGGGTCGAACCCAGCTTCGACGCGTCGGACTGTGTCACGACCTTCTTATCATAGGACAAGGAAGTCCCTGACAGAGTCGCCACCTTGTTTGCCATTGAAGTAAGTTTGGGAAACCTTCGTTTAATAACAAACAAAAGTATAAAAAATCCTTGACATAAAATCTAATTACAATATTTTGATCTGGATAATGTGACGATGGAGATCGAGTACTGCAGTGACTCTTTTACTCCGTTGACGGTCCAACGAGGGAATGGGGATGCTCTCCTCCCTTCTCTCTCCTGATGTCACGACCCGCACCTGATATAGGGGCACGAGTACGTGGGTATGTCCAGCCTACGATACAACATCGACGGTAGAACGATGTCTAGGTCATCAATATCTAGCTATCAATTATACTAGTACAACTAGTTCATGTACTCAATCACAATAATCTAAAGTAAGAATGAATAAGAAAGATAAACTAAATAACATTCTAAAGGAATAAAACTAGACATGATATGGAATAAGAAATACTAGCCTAAATCTCTACAATTGTCATCTCAAGTCCACAATATAAAAGCAGTCATATCTATAGCACCACTTTGAAATTCGGAATGGAGAGCACAACAATTACTGAAAAATATTATCCAGTCAGGATTGGAGCAAAGCACACCTCTAACCGCAGTTCCAAATAAATAATAGACACTATAAAACAGTAAATAGTAAGAAATACATGATATGAAATAAAAAACAGGGAACAGAGATATAAAATGATAAATAAAAATACATAATATAAATAAGCAGGTAATGTAATATCATATACATGGAATCAGGAATAAGAAAACTACAGTAAGTGTGTGAGTACTAGCTTCGACATCTGATAGGCTTGGGAACATGAACAGGGATCATGTCCTGGTTAATCATACGTGAAGTGTATGATTAACACTAACAGGGTACTTGTACATGGATGGATATGATCACATATCTAACTAACACTCTCCAACCCCCGACTGGTATAATGGATCCAAACCATGACACGTCACAATCATAAGGCAAGTCGAAATACCAGCATAAAAATATTATGCACATGAATAACTTGTACAGGGATAACATATACAGGGATAACTTGCACAGGGGTATCATGCACAGGAGTGGCACGAAAAATAATATCTATGACGAAAATCTATAATATACCAATCCGTGTACCAACGTGTCAGGAATCAAGTATAACTACACTAGATACATGTAACATATAAGCTACCATATATCAGAAACTGTCAGAGAACGTACTCGTCCGGGATAAAGTATCAAACAATATCCATATCAGTGCCTCGAGGACCTAAATATGAATATCATGTCAACACAGTATTTTAGAATGATAATGAAGTTAAACTAGTTAATTTCTGGGTTTTAAGCCACCTCTAGGTCAAACTAGGCCAAAATAATCAAACTAGATCAAATCTAGGTCAACATAGTCAGACTAGGTCATTTCCTAGTTTTTAGGTAGATTTTATCTATTTACAAGGTTTTTAAAGTTATACTAGGTCTTAACAAGTCATTATTTGATTTTTAGGTGCTAATTAGGTCAAACTAGTCAATACTAGTTAATACTAGGCCAATACTAGGTTTCTAGGCTATACTAAATAAGTTACTTGCATATATTATCCTAATATATATTTTGACCTATAATTTCTAGCATTACCTTGGCCTATAGCTATTTATATTACCCCGTATCACTATATCTTAACCCGTATCACACATTTACCTATTACCTTAGCTTGTATCTCAAATACCTTAACTATAAGTCAATATCTTAGTTATAGGGTCAATACCTTGGCTAAACTAGGTTTCTAGTCCATACTAGTCAATACCTTGCTAATATCCAAGTTTCTAGACTAATACCTTAGTCGTATCACCAATACTTCAACTATGGGTCAATACCTTGCTAATACTAGGTTTTAAAGTTATACTAGTTAGCTATGATACAATAATATCATATATACTATATAGATATACTAATGTATACAATAACTTAGTCTAACACTTAATACCTAGCAAATATCTTAGTTTTACCTCATTACCTAGCTATTACCTTAGTATTACCTCATTACCTTAATCAATACCTTAACATATTACCATGTATCCTAGTTTCTAGACTAATACCTTAGCTAATACCATTACCTTGACCAATACCCAATACCTTAACTTATACCTTGGTACATAACATATTACCCAAGCTAGACACTACCCTTACCATGGTATCTTAATCCAATACCTAATACCATAACCTTACCTTAGTATCCTAGTATTACTTCATACTAGTTCTAATATTTTGGCATCTTGGTATTCTAAATACCTTGATACATCCTAGTATACCACACTCAAATTTACCTCACACATATCCCATTTGTTTGTGCATTGTACCATGGTACCACATTAGGTATCATATGATACCAACCCCTAAGATACTAACCCATGACCATAACCTATACTTACCTTACATCCAAGATACTCACCCTACTCTTGGCACTTGACATCTTGATATTACCCATTACCTAGTTCTAATACCCAATATCTTAGTATCTTGACCAATACCTTATCCTCCTAGATACTTACCTAACTAACTCTAATACTAATACTTGATACCAAATATGATACCTTATCAAGCCCCAATACTCACTTACCCTCACTCATGATACTTGAATCACATGATACCAATATCCTCATGGTATCCAAGTATCACACCAGTACCTTGCCCCAAACTTTAATACCTTAACATTTAACTTACATATACTTGGCTCACTTGATAACCACTTATATCAACACTGACACGCACACTAATTAACACATATTATCTAACACTTATATATATATATATATATATATATATATATATATATATATATATATATATATATATATATATATATATATTGATATCCACATACTACTTAGGCTCATAGGATATAAAAAAATGCATATGTCATATAGTTAGTTCTCTATTTATAAATAATACTGCACATATTAGACCTATTCAATAAATTCTAAGGTTAAATTATGTCTTAGCTCTTTGTATTAGCTTTCCAAAACTTCAAACAGATTATATTTTCGTGTCTGAAAGCTCCCGGAATCGCGAAAATGCCAAATCACGTTCATCTTTCGGACACCTGACACTCATACAGTTTTACAGAAAGTTCCAGAATGATTTGGCCTATTAATTTATATATTTGGAAAGCTAACTTCGATACGGTTCTTTTAAAAAAAGGGAGTTTAATCGGTGTCCTAAGTTAGAAGTTATAGTATTTCTAAGTTGTTATGGTTGCTTAAAAAAATAAGGCTGAATACTATGACGAATTTGGGCTATTTTGGACAAAAGAACACATGTATACACCCAATTTATCAAATCTACCTATGCGTATCATGGCGTATCATGATACAGACTCTACGTGTCCAATTTTGGACATAAGAACTATCACTCCCCGTTTCCAAAATATGCATTTTGGGATATATTTCTTTCTTTCTTGTATTTATTCATGCTTAGAGTATTTCTTGCTCTTATGATCATTATGTTGCATGCATAGAGACTAGACTCATTCTTTGGTTTAGCATGGTTCATGGTTTATTTGTGGATTAGTTTATTCATGAATTTGAATCTATGGTCTAAACCTCAAACCCTAGCTATATAAGCTAACTTGTTTCTATCTCTTCCCTCATTCTTTATTTCCCCTATTTCTTTTATTTCTAGGCAAGTACACCGTGCACTACATGGAGAAACATTTTAATTTTTGTTTCTTATTCTTTTCTTGCATTTTATTAGTCTATTCTGTGCTTATGATGATTCTGACCGCTTTTAATACTTGGAGTTCTCGGTTTTAATGGATAGATTTGCTTAGATCTACTTTTCTAACTTAGGGTTTCATGGGTTCCTTGAGTTTTTGATGATTTTGATCTACTAAAATATAGTATTTTTAAAAAATAGTTTTTGGAAAGGATGGAGCACTTTATTTCGATTTTTTTGGCTTTTGGTTCACTCAATTCGGAGTTAAAATGTATTTTTTATGAAGGAAACAAATTTCATATTTTGGAGCTTTTTTGCCATAGCCGAACCTGTTATTGGAGAAGACAAAGTCTTCATGCGGCTAGCGAGTGCTATGCGGCCCGAGAGGATTATGCGGCTAGAGCTCTTGCCCCATATTGACCAGTATGAGTCCATCTCGTTGGACGCATGACTGCCATCACACAAGTGTCCTTGAATACTTGCGTTCTCTCGCTAAACGAATGAGAATTTCGCTAAGTCTAAATACTCAATACGGTATGACCCCATACGACATGACTCCATGCGGCCTGACTCCTCGTGCGGCCTGACTTCTCATGCGGCCTTGATCCTTCTGCGCGCATGCGGCCCCTTGTACACGTTTTATTGGACTAGTTTTGGTTGAATGTTCATTTGGACTTTATGAGTTGTATGTGTGACTTTGATGACCACAAAAGTATTAGATCCATCTAAGCGTCATGATCCGACCACTTATATTCGTGCTGATACACTTACTACGTGTTATGTGTTCCTACGTGCTAATTGTTCCTATACGATTATATTACATGTTTACAATGTGGTGTACCTATGCGCTATGTGACATGTGATATGACTGAATCTCCAGCATGGACATAAGGGTTAGTCAATGACCAAGTGTGGCTAGGATCTGTTGATTGTTGCATCATGTTGGGGTGAATCCAAATTGAACTATCAAGTGACAAAGTGGATTCGTATCTAGCGTGGCCGTACAAGGGGAATACCATATGACACGCCATGAGATTCCAGTTAACATCAGGCTTAACTAGGCAACTAAACTTGTAGAGCATTAGGAGGGAATAAAATCTCGAGATCGTGCCTAACTAGCCATCTCCAGTCATCTGAATTAGGGTGTGCAGGCTGGTCCCCATGGATATTGTTTAAATTCTCATTAGTGGGTGACAATATCCGACTATTATATGATACTATGTGTTCTATGCGATCTTAGCATGGTAGCCTTACGAGGGACCAGTGCATACTACTATGTGCTATACGGCGATTTGTGGCTCGGCTAAACCTTCTAGTACCTGGTTCGATCTGAGGATTCCTATATGCATAATATCTCTGGGATAACCCAGACTCCATCTAGTAAGCCGTACAAATGATTGGCCGATTATGTAACTAAGAGTGTTTGTGTATTGTATCTGCTGTCAAATAGTCTAGGGACATGGACTATAATGGTGCGATGGTTTAACCCTTGTCCTTGTTTGGTTGTAGGGTTAGATTGTCGTGTCATGATAGGATATGAACCGAAACTACGAGAAAGAACTATATATATATATATATATATATTTCATAACCTGGTTTTATTTTTGCATTCGTGCTTCCTTTGTGGTACTTGCTATTTGGGGTCTGACCCCACTGGTTTTGCATGGCCAGGTTTAGAGCTAGCACCTGAGGATCAAGTGTACTTCCCCTTGAACAATGGCGTGCACCAGGCTGATGGCCACTGAGGAAAATGAGTAGGTCTCTTCTTCCCTGCTCGTTATTTCACGCTTTATTTATTTTGGACATTTAGCCACCGGTACTTGTTAGCCGTGAATCTGGATATTTAGTTTCTTATATGATTGTAATTAATCAGACTGCAGCTGATTAGGGTCATGTACTCTTGTTACTCTGCCAGCCTTCTCATTTTTGCACAGCTGGTTTCTTGAATGTTGTGGCAGGGTGTTTGGGACGCCTTACTTCCTTGTCATATATGTTCTATGTTTACCGTTGTTATTTGACTAATTGAGACAATAGATGTTCTATGTGACCCTAAGTAACTTGTTTGTAGTATTCACCCCCTTGTCTAGTTATAGTCGTAACCGCCGTATGACGTTCTATACCATACGGGGGAGCTGGCCATGTCCGTCTCCGTATTCTGGTACTGGGGCGTGACAATATTTTAGTGGTGGCCCATGTAGGTCTGTGTTTTCAGACTTGTGGGGTGTTATGGTCATAGGAGTCTCAATAAAAATTTGTCCCCCTTGATATTTTGCTTTATCTTCCTTGATACCACCACTTGAACTATTAAATTGCTTGCCTACTTGATCATCTCCGTCCTGTTCTTGATGGTTCTTGTCCTTTTATTTAGGGCTTCTTCAGATGCTGGAGCAGCAGGCATGGCAGGACATGGTTCCCCTGGGCAACAACGGGAGGTAGCACCTATTCAGAGTCAAATTCGAATAGAGCCAGAAATTGAACAAGCTGGCACAGTAGAACCAGAAGTGGGACATATTGAGCAACCAACCCCTGAAATACTCGTACCCCAACAGTACCAGCAGTACCAGTGGTACTTGACACCCTAATATTGTTGGAGATCCTCCGGGGAATGATGGCTACGCAGCAACACCAGATGGCGGTGCAACAACATCAGTAGTTTCAACAGCAAGAATATAATATCTTATTGAGTCAGGGTTTGCAGACGGCCCTAGAAAGAGGAGGAATGACTGATTTGGGGGCATCAGTTAGATCTTGTCGACTTAACCCAAGGTACTTCGATGGAACGGAGGCTGCCATAACAGTAGGTGTCTAGTTACAGGATATTGAGGTTATTATGGCAGCAGCAAGGGTTTCAGCTGATGAACAAGTTGATCAAGTTCGATTGCATCTTCAAGACCTTGCCCGTGACTGGTGGGCGTCAGTAGAAGTTGGCTTGAGGCATCCCATCTCTTGGGATAGTTTCAGGGCTCGATTCAGGGCTAAATATTTTGGAGTCATACCGCAGTATTAGCTCCAATGGAGATTTATCGGTCTCAAACAGGCCGATAGAACAGTGGATGGATATGCAGCCAAGTTTTGCAGGCTGAGTAGATTCGCTCCAACTATAGTGGCTACAGAGTCGGATAGGACAATGATGTTCCAGCAAGGACTTTATCTGAAGATTTTACAACTGGTAGAGGGACACGACTACCAGACTTATGAGGAGGTACTGATAGCAGCTCGGAGGCACGAGCTTACCATATAAAGGTTATCGGCAAGGACAAGAGGCCAGAAAAGGTCTTATGCTCAGAGTGGAGGAGGAGGAGGAGGAGGAGGTAGAGGAGTACCTCGGATATCAGTACCATAACCTGGCATTCACATCCATGATTAAGCACCGAGGAGGGAAGCAGTTTCGACGGTGACAGTACCGTCTCGGAAGCAGCCGAGACAACAACAACAACAACAACGCCAGGGAGCACCGGTGGGTTGCACTTACTGTGGCAAGGGAGGCCATACTAGAGATGTGTGTAGGACAGATAATGGGTTGTGTATGAGGTATGGCAGTCCAAATCACCAGATTGCCAATTTCTCGATGATGCAGAGGCCAGAAGGGCCAGTCCAACAGTTACCAGCACTGCCAGCACCGGGGGCAGTCCAGCAGAGAGGGCCAGCAATGGCAGTAAGGCCATTAGCTCAGCATCCATTACTGATTCAAGATGAGATGTACCAGCAGAACCAGCAACAGGGCCAGCAGAGACCACAACAACGTCACCAAGGGAGACAACATCGAGGAGCACAGCAGGGCCAAGGGCAGGCATTCACCTTGTCTTTTGATGAGGCTTTAGCATCGAGCAACGTGGTGGCAGGTAATATTTTTGTCGCATCCTTTCCTGCTGTAGAATTATTTGATTCTGGCGTATCTCATTCATTTGTATCTGCACGATTCGCGACACATATTAGATTAAAGTTTGAGGCATTGCCAGAGAGGTTGAATATACTCACTGGTAATGGGCTCGTAGAAGTTAGTAGAATATGTATAGCGTGTCCGGTCGTAGTGTGCGGGAGTTCACTACTAGCACGGTTAATCGAGTTCCCTACGGGTAACTTTGACGTTATCTTAGGCATGGACTGGCTGAGAGACAGTCATGCTACGATAGATTTCCATAAGGATAAGGTATTATTTAGTATCCCTGGCACGAAAGGTTTCACCTTCGACAGATCTATGAAAGACCAACATAAAGAGAGGATTGCAGCGATAGTGTTAGTAGAAGAACAAATCCCTGAGATAGTTAAGGAGTTCTTAGACGTCTTTCAGAAGAACCACCAAGGTTACCCCTAGTAAGAGATGTTGAGTTTTGTATAGAATTGATCCCTGGGGCAGGGCCAATATCTAGTAAAGTTTACCAAATGACACTATCAGAGCTAGACATACTGTACCAACATATAGAGGAACTGAAGTCAAAAAAGTTTATTCGAGCCAGTGGATCACCATGGGGAGCGCCGATAGTTCTAGTAAAGAAGAGAGATGGGTCATCACGGTTATGTATCGACTACATACAGTTGAACGCTGTAACAGTAAAGAACAAGTATCCATTACCAAGGATCGATGATTTGTTTGATCAGCTGAATAAAGCCAAGGTTTTCTCCAAGATCGATCTTCGATCAGGGTATCATCAAGTAAGAGTTTGGGAGCAAGACATACCCAAGACAGCATTTAGGTCACGATATGGGCATTACGAATTCTTAGTTATGTCATTCGGGTTGACTAATGCTCCAACGATATTTATGGATTTGATGAACCGCATTTTTATGCCATACCTAGATCAGTTTGTGGTAGTTTTTATAGACAACATTCTTTTTTATTCCAGTAGCGAAGAGAAATATGAGGGGCATCTTCGGAAGGTCTTACAGATTCTAAGAGAACACCAGTTATACGTAAAGCTCAGCAAGTGTGAGTTTTGGTTCGTTCATGTGTCATTCTTAGGTCACATCATCTCTGGAGCAGGAGTCACAGTAGATCCAGAGAAGGTTGAGGCCGTAGAGAGTTGGCCAGTTTCTAAGACAATAGTTGAAGTGCATAGTTTTCTGGGATTGGCAGGAAACTACAGAAGGTTCGTAGAAAACTTTGAAAGAATTTTAGCACCGCTGACTCGATTAACGCACAAGGAGGCTAAGTTTGACTGGTCAGCAGAGTGCCAGACATTATTTGAATAATTGAAGAAGAGATTAATTTCAGCTCCGATTCTCACGCTTCCAGTAGGTTCTGGAGGGTTACAGTATATTTCGATGCGTCAAGCAAAGGACTTGGGTGTGTATTGATGCAACATGGAAGAGTGATAGCTTATGCATCGCGGCAGATTCGAGATCACGAGAAAAATTATCCGACTCACGATTTGGAGTTGGCGGCGGTAGTATTTGCACTTAATCTATGGAGGCATTACTTGTATGGTGATCGGGTGAAAATATTCACAGTTCACAACAACTTAAAATATGTATTCACCCAGAAGGGCTTGAACATGAGGCAGAGGAGGTGGCTAGAATTGCTAAAGGACTATGATGTGGAACTTTAGTACCATCCAGGCAAGGGAAATATAGTAGCAGATGCTCTTAGCAGGAGAGGTAGTACATTTGTGTTGACATCGCAACGACATATCTTAGATGATCTTTGAGAATTAGGGATTGAGATAATACTTCCACAAGACGTAGGAGTATTGGCTAGTTTACAGGTGCAATATACCATTATAGAGAGGATTAAGGCAGCTCAGGAAGAGGATCCGAAAGTTCAGAAGCTTCGGGCAAAATATGAATCTGGTCTCAGGAAAGAGTTGACTATTTATGAAGATGGAACTCTTAGGTTCAGAAATTATCTCTGTGTACCAAGTGGATATCTCTGGCAAGAAGTAATGACCGAGGCACACAATTTTCAGTATTCAATTCATCTAGGAGGTACCAAGATGTATCATGACATCAAACAATATTTCTGGTGGAATGGGATGAAGATAGCATGATTTATTTATCGGTGTTTGGTATGTCAGCAAGTGAAGGCAGACCAGCAGAGACCAACAGGATTATTGCAGCCGCTTTCTATTCTGGAGTGGAAATAAGAACATATCACGATAGACTTTCTGACTGGTTTATCTAGATCCCCGACTGGTCATGATGCAGTTTGGGTAATAGTAGATCATCTCACAAAAGTAGCTCACTTTCTTCACTTTCGAGTGGGGCAATCTATAGAGCAGTTAGCGGAGATATACATGCGACATATAGTAAGACAACACGGCATCCTAGTTAGTATCGTATCAGATAGTGACACTCGGTTCACCTCAAATTTTTAGAAGAGTTTACACCAGAGTTTGTGCACTAAGTTGAGATTTAGTACCGCTTACCACCCTCAGACAGACGGATAATCAGAGAGAACCATCCAGACATTGGAGGATATATTGCAAGCTTGTACTTTGGACTTTAGTGGGTCTTGGGAAGATCACCTACATCTCGTCGAGTTCTCGTACAACAATAGTTATCAGGCCAGCATCCAGATGGCACCCTTTAAAGCGTTGTATGAGAGGAAGTGTAGGTTACCATTGGCATGGGGTAAAATTGGCGAGCAGAAGATGTTAGGCCCTGAAATGATCACACAGACAGCAGAAGTTGTCAAGCAAATCAGAAAGAGACTTCGGATTGCGCAAGATAGGCATCGACATTGGGCAGATCAGCATGGTATTCCATTAGAGTTTTGTGTCGGACCACGTGTTCTTACGGATTTCTCCAACCCATGGAGTCATTAGATTTGGGATTCGCGGGAAGCTTAGTCCGCGATACGTCGGTTCGTTCGATATTCTCGAGCGGGTAGGCGATGTTGCTTATCGTCTTGCCCTTCCACCTTCGCTACGTAAGGTTCATGATATATTTCATGTATCTCAGTTGCGTAGGTATATTCTGGATTCAATTCTTATCCTCGACCATTCCGAGCTAGTCGTTGGTATCGACTTATCTTATGAGGAGCAGCCGTATCCATTTTGGACCAAAGGGAGAAGGTGCTCAAGAATCAGACTATTCATTTGGTCCGAGTTTCTTGGGGTGATCACCCTTTGGGAGAGTCGTCGTGGGAGCACGATGATGATATCCCGTCTCGGTATCCGCACATATTCGGCTCGAAAGCTATATTCATCCTTATGCCTTGGTATCTCAAATCTAGTGATTCGTTTATCCATGCTATGTGCACTGTTTCTTCATATGCTTGAATTTGATTGCATGATCTTGTAGTTAGCGTAGTGCTTGTTTTGATTTCTCTAGTTAGCCTTGGGTTTGAATTCCGAGGACATAATTTTCTTGGGTGGGTAGAGATGTCACTCCCCGTTTCTAAAATACGTATTTTAGGATATATTTATTTATTACTTGTATTTATTTTTGCTTAGAGTATTTCTTGCTCACATGATCATTAGGTTGCATGCATAGAGACTAGACCCATTGTTTGGTTTAGCATGGTTCATGGTTTATTTGTGGGTTAGTTTATTCATGAATTTTAAACCTATGGTCTAAACCTCAAACCCTAGCTATATAAGCTAACTTGTTTCTCTCTCTTCCCTCATTCTTCATTTCTTTTCTTTATTTTATTTCTAGGAAAGTATACCTTGCACTACATGGAGAAATCTTTTGATTTTTATTTCTTATTCTTTTCTTATATTTTATTAGTCTATTATGTGCTTTTGATAATTCTGACTGCTTTTAATACTTGGGGTTCTCAGTTTTGATGGATATATTTGCTTAGATCTAATTTTCTAACTTAGGGTTTCATGGGTTCCTTGAGTTTTTTGTGTTTTTGATCTACTAAAACATATTATTTTCAAAAAATAGTTTTTTGGGAAGGATGGAGCACTTTATTTCGAACATTTTGGCTTTTGGTTCACTCAATTCGAAGTTAAAATATAGTTTTTATGAAGGAAATAAATTTTAGATTTTGGAGCTTTTTTGCCATGACCGAACCTGCTGTTGGAGAAGGTGAAGTCTTCATGGGGCCATCGAGCTATGCGGCTGAAAGTGCTATACAGCCCGAGAGGATTATGCGGCCAGAGCTCTTGTCGCATATTGACCAGCATGAGTCCATCTTATTGGACGCATGACTGCCATCACACAAGTATCCTTGAACACTTGTGTTCACTTGCTGAACGAATGAGAATTTTGCTAAGTCCAAATACTCCATGCGGTTGGACCCCATGTGGCATGACTCCATGCGGCCAGGATTGTCATGCTGCCTGACTTCTCATGCGGCCTTGATCCTTCTGCGCGCATGTGACCCCTTGCACACATTTTGTTGTACTAGTTTTGGTTGAGTGTTCCTTTGGACTTTATGATTGTATGTGTGACTTTTATGACCACAAAAGTATTAGACCCATCTATGAATCATGACCCGACCACTTGTATCCGTGCTGATACACTTACTACGTGCTATGTGTTTCTACGTGCTAAGTGTTCCACGCGATTATATTATATGTTTACACTATGGTGTACCTATGCGCTACGTGACATGTGATATGACTCAAATCTCCAGCATGGACATAAGGGTTAGTCAATGACCAAGCGTGACTAGGATATGTTGATTGTTGCATCATGCTGGAGTGCATCCAAATTGAACTATCAAGTGACAAAGTGGATTCGTATCTAACATAGTCATACTATGGTACATCATATAAGGGGAATACCATGTGACCACGCCATGAGATTCCAGTTAACATTAGGGTTAACTAGGAAACTAAATTTATAAAGCATTTGGAGGGAACGAAATATTGAGATCATGCCTAACTAGCCACCCCCAGTCATCTGAATTGGGGTGTGCAGGCTAGTTCCCATGGATATAGTTTAAATCCTCATTAGTGGATAGCAATATATGACTATTATATGATAATATGTGTTCTATGCGATCTTAGCACGGTGGCTAGGGATCGGTGCATACTACTATGTGCTATGAGGAGATTTGTGGTTCAGCTAACCCTGCTAGTACCTGGTTTGATCTAAAGATTCCTATATGCATAATATCTTTGGGATAACCCATACTCCATCGAGTAAGTCATACAAATGATTGGCCGATTATGTAACTAAGCGTGTTTGCGTATTGTATCTGCTGTTAAATAGTCTAGTGACATGTGTTGGCCCATCCGATCTCAGTCAACTTGATTTTGATAGTTAACTAAACCATGCAATGATATGTCGCGATCCGAAGCCTCAACACTGCTATTATATGTCATCTGTATTGCATCTATTTAAATATAATCTTTTATTTATTTGAGTCTAGGATTGATGTAAGCTGAGTCGCACTAGCAAATCAAAGTACCTATACCCAGATACCTAGTCCACTCAAATAAACCAACGAACCTATCTACCAAATCAGGCTACATTCATTAACAAAGTGTACCATACTTTGAAACCAAACTCAGGCCGAATTCATGCCGAACTCGGATTGAACTCGGTTAGCCCTTTGGTATAAAATCAGCAAAGTAGTAATATCCCTGATTTCCTGGCCTAACGTTCAAAAATTTGAATTGAACCCCATCTGAATTCTGGCCAAATTCTGTTTGCCAACACACTATAAATAAGATTGGATTTCTACATTCCTACTCACTCAACCATTATTAATCCTTCTATCCTATTGTGAGCAAACATCTGAGCCTTAATTTTTCATCTTCAAGAGCAACTCTCTAGCCTTCCTAGTGCCAAGTACGGTCTCTGTCTAGAAGTCTACAGAGTTGTAAAGAGCTTGGCTCCATCAGTTTCTCTCTCTCTCTCTCTCTAGCTATGAAGTTGCGAGACTTCGGATCAAACCTCGTAGTGTAAAGAAGTTGCAAGCCTTCGGATCAAAGCTTGTGATTCACTATTGGTAATTATAGTGGATAAAACTTTGAGCTTGAGTTCTCGGGACTGGACTAGTCATCTCAGAAAAAAACCAGTATACATCTTGGTGTTTGCATTTGCTTTCTCTCTTTACTTTACTACTTTACTTTACTGTCTTTATATACACTGTTAGTTAGCAACTACCTTTATTCTGATAATCTTCAATTGGGTAGATTATTCTTCTATACCCTATTCACCCCCCTAGAGTTGCTTTACGGTCCTTCAATTGGTATCAAAGCAAGTTCTCTTGATATTTGGCTTAACATCCTAAGAGAATTATGGCAACTGTTAGATCTATCCAAACCAACAATGGTGAAGGCCAGTCCATAAATAGGCCACCCCTATTTGATGGTACTAACTACATATACTGGAAGACATGTATGAGTTTCTACCTAAAGTCACTTGATTGATTTTGACCTTTGGACTATAGTGGTAGAAGGATACAAGAATCCACCTAGAATAGTCATAGATGGTAACCTTGTAGAGAAACCTCATGATAAGTATACAGACGCCGAAAAAAATAAGCTAGTCTTGATGCTAAAGCTATTAACGCTCTATTTTATACTGTAGACAGAATTGAATTTAACAAGGTCTCCACTTGCGAAACTTCGCACGAAGTATGGAAACTTCTTGAGGTCACTAATGAAGGAACCTCTCAAGTGAAGGAATCAAAAATTAGTCGTTTAACACAAGAGTATGAAGCATTCAAGATGAAGCAAAATGAGACGAACACTCAAATGTTCACAAGATTCTTCGATATCGTCAACCCTCTATTATCACTTGGTAAGGAGTACAGCAATCACGAGAAAATTCGCAAGGTACTCAGGGGACTCACCAAGAATTGGAATCCCAAGGCCACTGCAATCATAGAAGAGAATAATCTTACCACGATGACCCTCGAGACACTCATGTGCAAGTTGATGACTCATGAGCTGGATCACAAGGAATTTGAAGAACTCACTCCCAAGGAGAAACAATTGCTCTTAAGGCACATCACAAAAATGTTACCAACTATAACTCCAACGACGATGAGTCTCAAGATGAGGAAGTTGCCCTAATCACTAGAAACTTTAGGAAATTTCTAAAGCTTGAGAGATCAAAGAAGAAGGAGCCTACTGACAACAGTGATGATGAGCCTATATGCTACAACTGTAAAAAGACAGGGCATATAGAGAAAGATTGTCCAACCCTAAGAATAGGAAATTGCCACAATCACTCATCCAGAAGAACATCATCATGGAAATATACAAACACTAGTATCTGGCAGGAAAGTGAAACTAGTAAATCCGAAGAAGAGAATCATCGAGAAGTAGCAAACATATGCTTCATGGCGTTAGCTGATCAGGTAACCGATAAAAACTCTTATGATGATTTTACTTTTGATGAACTAGGTAATGTTTTTAGTAATCTGCTTGATTATTTTAGGAAACTTAGGAAATAAGGACAAGCATGCTAAGAAAGATGTTCAAAAATGTCAGACCAAATAGAAAGACTAACATCTCTACTAAGTGAAGTAAATGATACCTCTAACGATTCATACGAAAATTCTAGACTTAAGCTTAACCTCCACGAGGCACTTGCCAATCTTGACAATAGCTCTCAGGAGAACGCTAAACTTAATGAAGAACTCGAATCTGAAAAGAAGAAGTATTTCATTGCTACACGTAGAATAGATGCCCTCACTGTTAAATATGATGAAGTATATGCTAGCTCTAAAAGATTAGAGATTAGATTGGATAAACAGGTCGAACAAACCTCCACCCAACCTAACACGAGATACGTAGCAAGATAAAAGAACACTCACAACTATGCTCCTACCTACATGCATAACAGTTCATGCAATCATATGTTCAGAACACATCATACACATAGAACCAAACATAATCATGCATTCTATTATAGATATCCACGAAGACCACAAATAAATATCCCACACAAGCTTGCATTCTATCCACATAGACAACAAAGAACTGCTTTACACAATCATATCTATCATGCTGACCAAGCACCAACCATACAGCTATATATCACTATTGTGGTAAGAAAGGACATATATCTAGATTCTGTAAAACAAAAAAGTTAGTAGATATGAATGTTTATGCATGGGTACCAAAAACTAACACAGTAGGACCCTCAAAGAAATGGGTACCAAGGGTTACATCTATAACTCATTTTGTAGGAAGACCAACCCTCTCATGCTAGAAGCAAGTAGATTCTTGATAGTGGTTGTTCACGACATATGACTGGTGCTAACCTATTTGCCACGCTATCGATGAAGAAAGAAGGTTATGTCTGCTTCGGCAATAACATCAGAGGATATATTATTGGTAATGGTAATATAGGTATTCCTTCCTATCATGTCCTTAAAGACGTTTGTCTAGTAACAGAATTAAAACATAACCTACTCAGCATCTGTCATCTAGCTGACCATGGTTATGGTATTAACTTCGTTAAAAATAAATGCTCTATTTATAAAAGATCCACATGTAAGGTTACCTTTGGAGGGATCAAGGAAGATAATATGTATATTTTCTATCTTGCAAAAGATACTAACAATGTAGGCAAATGTCTATACGCCAACAAAGATGGTAGCTGGATATGGCATATATGTCTAGGACACGCAAACATGTACACTATTGTAAGACTATCCACAAAGAAGCTCGTAAGAGGCTTACCAAAGATTACTTTCAAGAAAGATATGGTATATGCTGTCTGTGAAAAGAATAAAGCTACTAAATCTTCTATTAAATCAATCAACTCTGTAAGTACCTCTAGACCTCTATAACTCTTGCATATGGACTTGTTTGGACCTAGTAGAGTCTCTAGTCTTGGCAGTAAGCTTTATGCTTATGTTATTGTTGATAATTTTTCTAGATACACATGGATTTATTTTCTTGCAAAAAAAAATGAAACATTCTCTGAATTTATCACTTTTTGCAGAAATGTTTAAAACAAATAAGGTTTCATGATTACTCGTATCCGAAGTGATCATGGATGCGAATTCAAAAATAGTGATTTTAAAAGATTTTATAATAAAAATAGTTTTTCTCATGAATTCTCTTGTCCTAGAACTCCTTAACAAAATGGTATTATGGAGCGGAAGAATAGACCTCTTGGCGATATGGCTAAAGTTATGTTAAATCAGTATAACTTTCTGAAATACTTTTGGGCTGAAGTTGTAAGTACTTCATGCCATGTTTTAAATAGGGTGCTTATTCGACCTATATCGAAGAAAATCTCCTATGAACTTTGGTTTGGTAGAATCCCCACAATTAGTTACTTTAAAGTTTTTGGCTGCAAATATTTTATTCTTAATACTAAAGATTACTTAGGAAAGTTTGACTCCAAGACCGATGAAGGTATTTTTATAGGTTATGCCGCCAAAAGTAAAGGATTCAGGGTATTCAACAAGAACTCATTGACTGTTGAAGAATCAATCAATGTTACATTTGATGAACTCAATACTCAAGTACTAAATAACATCGACGATGAAGGTAGTCTACCCGCAACCAACAAGACATCTGAAGATACAAATAGTGCAAGTCATCCGAAAAGTCTGCCAAGGAGACTAAAGTTCTCTACAGATCATTCTGAGGGCTTGGTAATAGGTGATGTATCAAAAGGTGTAAGTACACGTTCCTCAAATAGAGATACCATTACAAATGTTGCTTTTATTTCTCAAATAGAATCTAAAAATACTGTTGAAGCTTTTGCTGATAAATTTTGGATTTCTGCTATGCAAAAAGAACTCAACCAATTTGAATATAATCAAGTTTGAGAACTTGTTCCTAAACCTAATGATTATCCGATCATTGGTACTAAATAGATTTTTCAAAATAAATTAAATGAGGATGGTTTAGTTACACGTAACAAAGCGTGTCTCGTAGCTCAAGGTTACAACCAAGAGGAATGTATTGACTATGATAAGACCTATGCTCCTGTTGCTAGACTTGAATCTATCTGAATGCTTTGCGCTTAGTTTTTATAACTTCAAACTTTTTCAAATGGATGTTAAAAGTGCTTTTTTAAATGGAGTTATCAAAGAAGATATTTTTGTCAAATAATCTCCTGGTTTTGAAGATTTCAAACACCCTGACCACGTATTCAAGCTACGAAAGGCTCTATACGGACTCAAACAAGCCCTACGTGCTTGGTATGAACGTATTAGGTTCTTTCTACTTGGAAACGGTTTTTCAAAAGAAAAAATTGATACTACCCTTTTTATAAAATCTTCTGCTGATTCTTTGTTATTAGTACAAATATATGTTGATGATATCATATTTGGATCCACTAATGAGATAGTATGTAACGAGTTTTCTAAGTATATGTAGAGTGAATTTGAGATGAGCATGATGGAAGAACTGACATTCTTCCTAGGATTGCAAATCAAGTAAGATTCATAAAGTTTGACATGGACAATGTAAAGCCTATCAGAACTCCAATGGAACATCCACTAAGCTTGACCTTGATGAAAACAGTAAACCAACAGACATACGTAAGTATCGAGGTATAACTGGTAGTTTGTTATATCTAACTGCTAGTCTCCCAGACATTATGTTTGTTGTATGATTATGTGCTAGATATTAGGAAAATCCTAACGAATCATATTTGTGTGCAGTTAAGTGAATCTTTAGATACGTTAAAGAAACTTTGTCGGCAAGCTTATGGTATCCCAAAACCACGTCCTTTGACCTTGCTGGTTACTCGGATGCTGATTTTGCTGGATGCAAAGTCGATCGAAAAAGCACCAGCGGCCCCTGTCATTTCCTAGGAAAGTCTCTAGTCTTCTGGTTTAGCAAGAAACAAAATTTTGTTGCATTATCAACAACTGAGGCTGAGTATATTACCGCAGGACGTTGTTGTGCTTAAATTTTATGGATGAAGCAAACCCTAGAAGACTTCAATCTGCACTATAAGAACATTCCTATTCTCTGTGATAACACTAGTACCATTAATCTCACCAAAAATTCAGTATGTCATTCACGCACTAAGCACATAGAAATCAAACATCATTTTCTTAGGGATCATCAATTACACAGAGATATTTGTTTGGAATATGTAGACATGGAACATCAATTAGCAGACATATTTACTAAACTTTTAGCTGAAGATCGATTCAACTTTATCTGTCGAGAATTAGGTCTTTTGGATTTTGATAAAATATAAAGAATCATAAGAAGATTTACAAATTTTTTGTCACATTTTTCAAAAGTTTTAAATTTTTTTGGATACAAGCCGAAAGGGCCCTTCTATCAAAAAGTGTAAATAACCTTAAGCGACACGGTATTTAAGTATCTTCGGACCACTGTTAGCTGGGATCCGGCCCCTACATCTACTCCGAGATGATTTAAACTCTTAAAAATATACGATTTAAATTCAGCACTTATTATTCTGTATTTATATCAAGTCAAGAAAGACATAATATCGATTAAAGTTATATTGAGATTCTAAAAATAAATGTATACAGAATTCGAACCAAACTCGGGCCGAGCTCGGACTGAACTCAGTTAGTTTAATTCCAGAATATGCTATGTCATTAATCTTTTTCCTAATTTAGGTTTCTGCTACTCTATTTATACATCTTTTCGTGGCTCATTCATTCAGACCAACAAAAAAAATCTCCTCCTCCACAAATAAACTTAGTTTTTCTTCCTACATCCTTTCCCAATACCCCCTAAAAGGAAACTAGATTCATTTTTCGACTCTCTTTTCTGTCTCATTATGCCAAACATAGGAGAATTCGATGGTTTTACTTTTCGAAGCCTTGAAATTTCAAATGATTGGTTTAATGACTTCTCTAAGAGACATTTATTTTGGCCATCCTATTGATTTTTCCTCCAACATAATGACTATCTACTTATTCTTCAAAAACTCCAACTTGAAGAACTTGTTAAGACCCGTACCAATATTTACACCAATGCTATTCAAATATTCTATTGTAACTTAACATATGAACATAATACTATTTTATATAGAGTTCGTGGCATTCCAATTGAATTCGCTGTGGACGACTTGGGCAAAATCCTACGCATTCCCACTGATTGACAAACCCTAGTCAACATCACGCAAGTTCAATTAGACCATGGCTTAACTCTACTAGACTCTTTCAAAAATATCCTTTGTCATCCTCTTGAATGTCCACCTGGAAAATTTTATGCTAGATATTTGAATGGTCACTTCTTTTAAATGCATCGTATTATCTTTTCAACTTTTTTACCTAAGAAGAATTACGTTGATGAGGTCTCTTATTTAGAAATGTCAGCTTTATACCACTTGCATTTTGGCATTAACTTCAATGTTCCCTAGACAATCTTATCTCAAATGGTTCAATGTCGCAAGAAAGGGCGTCCACTACTCTACGCCATGTACTTGCCAACCATTTTCAGCTATTTCAATATTCTATTGGATACTTGTCCACATCTTGAGGAACCTTTATCCCTCAATAGAGTTCAGAGAATTGAGCCATGCATGCTTCTACCATATAACTCAATATCAAACTCCAACACACATCCTACTGATTCCGTCCCTCCTGTTGTTGAACAACCGCAAACCTTAGAGTCTATTTTTAATCTGTTGCGTAATCAATTTCACAAAGAAGATATACGCAATCGTGCTACTGATCATCGCCAAACTCTTCAGACTCAGGCTCTTAGCAATACCTTGATAGACATCCAGTACACCCTATCGAAGCACCCAGTCGGACCTTTTTTGATTCTCCGGAATCCAAATCAACAAGGTTTTCGCATTGGTCACCCTATATTCAGCAACATTTGGATCCAGCTGATGCCTTCTTTGATCCAAATAGAATAGTTGAACTTGATGATGATGATGAAGATGAAGATAAAGATGAAGAAAATGACAACTAGTTACTCAATGCTTTTGAATGTTTAAAAAGCTTACTTTTAGTTGCTTTACTATAATGTTTCCACTACACATTTGCTTTTGTATGTTTTCTTTTCAAATGAATAAAGTTTAAAGCAAATTTTTTTTGTTGCTATTATATGTTATCATGTATACACTTTAATCTCTTATTTTCTTTTCACCTCACCGATTTCGGGGGAGCATGTCATTTCGATCAAATGACAACGGGGGAGAAAGACATACATGATACTATCTTATAAGATGATACTTGATAGACGTTGCCTTCAGTATGTAAACTGTTCCACAGTTACAGGGGAGCCTTGCATATCAAAGACTTGCAGTATCATTCATAGTTTGTCAATTATCAAAATGGGAGAGATTTTTGGCCCATCCGGTCTCAGTCAACTTGATTTTGATAGTTAACTAAACCATGCAATGATATGTCGCGATCTGAAGCCTCAATACTGCTATTACATGTCGTATGTATTGCGTATATTCAAATGTAATCTTTTATTTATTTGAGTCTAGGATTGATGTAAGCTGAGTCGCACTGGCAAACCAAAGTACCTATACCCAGATACCTAGTCAACTCAAATAAACCAATGAACCTATCCACCAAATCAGGCTACATTTATTAACAGAGTCTACTATACTTTAAAACCGAACTCAGGCCGAATTTATGCTAAACTCGGACCGAACTCGGTTGCCCCTTTGGTATAAAATCAGCATAGTAGTAATATCCCGGATTTTGTGGCCCAACGTTCGAAAATTTGAATTGAACCCCATATGATTCTGGCCGAATTCTGTTTGCCAACACACTATAAATATGATTGGATTTCTACATTCCTACTCACTCAACTATTCTTAATCCTTCTATCCTATTGTGAGCAAACATCTGAGCCTTAACTTTTCTATATCCAAGAGCAACTCCCTAGCCTTCCTAGTGCCAAGTGCAGTCTCGATCTAGAAGTCTACAGAGTTGTAAAAGCTTGGCTCCATCAGTTTCTCTCTCTAGATATGAAGTTGCGAGACTTCGGATCAAACCTCTTGGTGTAAAGAAGTGGCAAGCCTTCAGATCAAAGTTTGTGATTCACTATTAGTGATTATAGTGGATAAAACTCCGAGCTTGAGTTCTCGGGACTGGACTAGTCCTCTCAGAGGAAAACCAATATACATCTTGGTATTTGTGTTTGCTTTCTCTCTCTACTTTAATGCTTTACTTCACTATCTTTATATACACTGTTAGTTAGCAACTTACTTTATTCTGATAATCTTAAATTGGGTAGATTATTCCGATGTACTCTATTCACCCTCCCCTAGAGTTGCTTTACGGTCCTTCAACATGGACTATCATGGTGCGATGGTTTAACCCTTGTCCTTGTTTGGTTGTAGGGTTAGATTGTTATGTCATGATATGCTATGAACCGAAATTACGAGACAAAACTATATATATGTATCTATTTTATAACCTGGTTTTATTTTTGCATCGTGCTTCCTTTGTGGTACTTGCTATTTGGGGTCTGACTCCACTGGTTTTGTATGGCCAGGTTTAGAGCCAGCACCTGAGGATCAAGCGTACTTCCCCTGAACAATAGTGCGTACCAGGCGGATGGCCACTGAGGAAAACAAGTGGGTCTCTTCTTCCTTGCTCGTTATTTCATACTTTACTTATTTTGGGCGTTTGGCTACCGACACTTGTTAGTTGTGAATCTGGATATTTAGTTTTCTACATGATTGTAATTAATCAGACTGCAGCTGATCAGGTTCATGTACTCTTGTTACTCTGCCAGCCTTCTCATTTTTACACAGTTGGTTTCTTGAATGTTGTGGCAGGGTATGTGGGATACCTTACTTCCTTGTCATATATGTTCTATGTTTACTGTTCTTATTTGACTGATTGAGAAAATAGATGTTCTATTTGACCCTAAGTGACTTGCTTGTAGTATGTACCCCTTGTCTAGTTACAGCCGTGACCGTCATACGACATTCTATACCTTGTACGGGGGAGCTGGCCATGTCCGTTTCCGTATTCTGGTACTGGAACATGACAAGAACACCTTAATACTATTAAATAAACATTAATAGCCCCCATTAGGACACAAGACACACATTCAATAGACACAATTAAGATTTTCCTTAAATTGAGCCCCAAAATCATGACACCAACTTAGATCTATCAAATTGAGAGCTCCTATTGCCTAGATATACTATTAGAAAGTCAAATCTAATAATGAAAAGGTTCCTACATGACCAATGAGTGCTTTTAACCATGAATTTGATGAAATTGAGAGAATTACCTTGTATTTTGGTAGCCTCTTTGGATAATTTCGAATTTGGACAAGGAAAAGATGAGTCGGACACAATCTCCTAGCAAGATTCTCTCCTATGGATCTTATTGTGCTCTCCAATTTCTTAGGCCTTCATAATGGTAAGAATGAGTAAAATTGGAAGTGGATTGAGTGGAATTGGTAGCACTACTAAAATTTGTCCAATTAACGACATTATTAGCGACGTAAGAATAAAACGTCGATAAATCCTAAGAATTTAGCGACGCCAACAGAAAATGTCACAATTTGTCGCAGTTGGCGACGTCTAGCGACTAAAATTATTATTATGGAAATAGACGCCGGTAAAAGTTGTTGAACGTCGCTAATAGTTTAATTATAACGATGTATTTAGCGACATTGTAACATTTACGCAATATATTAAAAATGTGACGTTTAGCGACACCTTTTTGATACGTCGCTAAAATTTTAAAATAGGGTTTTCATTCCCCCCCCTCCCCATTCGTTTTTATTCCCATATTTTTGAACCCCCCCCCCCCAATGAGACCTAGGCGACCTCGAGACTCAGGCGACCGTGACCCCCTCCGGCGCCCCGGCCCCCTTCTCACCACCCTCGATCAGTCATCCCCCTCCTCGGTCAGGTAAACCCTAACCCTAACAGATATGAACATACACAGACATTTTGACACGGACACACACACTAATTATTCTGAAATTGACGAGGACTCACTAACACTGATATGGATTGTGTGTGAGTGTGTGTATACTGACGGGTGCGAACACATTAACACTAACACTAACACATTTATAGCCTATTTGAAATGACACTGTCACAGACACATTGACACTAACACTGACACGGACGCACACTACAATAGGAGGTGAAGGCCTACGTGTGAGACTCTGTCTCACAGTATCTATATCAGAATATGGATACGTATTTTATAGTGCATGTTTTGTTTTTTGCATTTAGTGGGATTTTAAAACTTGGAATTTTGATAACTTTCTTCTTGACCGATATACTGACGATATACTTCAGTATACCGACGGTATACTGTCCAGCGGATATTTGTTTTACTTTTTCGGAAAATTTTTGAGATATTTTTGAGATTTCTCTATAAATAGTACTTGAGTTTCATTTCATTTATCATTTCTCTTTCTCTCTCTTCTCTCCATCCTTTCTCTCTTGAGCTTGGAGCTTAGTCTTGAGACCTGGAGTATGGTTTCTGAACACCTTCGTAGTGGTGGACTAGAAGGTTGAGGCTGGGAGCTTGCTGTAGGCAAGTATACCTTGCTGATTCTATGAACTATTTTATATTCTGTCATTTTCTTTCCTGGATCCTTGGTTGTTGCTTTTTAGCTTAGACTTGCTTTACTATTATTGTTCATCTCGTGATTTATAGCCTTTTGACCGTCTCAATTTTGATTTCCGGTAGAATCTTGTCCGTCCCTTTCTGGTAACTCGGTAACGAAAATGGTACCGGAGTTGTGACCGTAAAATTTAGTCCATATTGTGATATGGGACTTACCACTAGACTTGACTTCTTGTCAGATGTGGTTTTGGTGATTTTAGAGATTTAATTTGGGCCCTAAAATCAGATTTGACTTTGGCTTAGTTTTTCCTTGGAAATCGACATACGACATACCGACAAAATAATATAGTATACCGACGGTATATCAATTTTGAGCAACTTGGATTTCTAGATATTTTCTGTGAACCCTATCGGCATACCAACAGTGTACTACAATGTACCGACGGTATATCGATCCTTGTCGACACTGTTAACCGACTTCCTGGATATTTGTTTTGGCCTGCATACTGATGGTATACTATAGTATACCGACGGTATACGTATTTGTTGGAATCCAGAACTTGTTATATTTTTTTTATCTCTTGATCAGTATAGTGACGATATACTACCGTATATCGATGGTATACCGATTATGCTCTCTTTTGCATGTGACATCTTTTATTGTGCTATTTGAATGTTTGTATCTAGCTTCCTTAAATTTATTGCTTTGCATGTCTATTATATGCTTTATTGTCTCGACACGATATTTTGTATAGTTAGGGGCTTTCCACCCTATATACACCTTCCCAGTACATATTACCTATCGATACTATAAGACCAGATATTTGTATTAGTAGATGATGATTACACTCTATGTACATTTGACATGACCATGTATTTGTATTAGTAGAGGATGATTTACACTATGTAATAATTTATACTATGTACATTTGACATGACCAGGCATTTGTATTAGTAGAGGATGATTTACACTATATGTACATTTGATACGACAATCCATTTGTATTAGTATAGGATAATTTATACTCTATGTACATTTGATACGACAAGGCATTTATATTAGTAGAGGATGATTTACACTTTATATACATTTGACACAACCAGACATTTGTATTAGTAGAGGATGATTTACACTATATGTACATTTGACACGACCAGTCATTTGTATTAGTAGAGGATGATTTATACTCTATGTACATTTGACATGACCAGGCATTTGTATTAGTGGAGGATGATTTATACTCTATGTACACTTGACTCGATCAGATATCTGTATGAGTAGGGGACGATTACACCCTATGTATATTTGACCAGTGTATAGTAGTAACGTTCTTATATTCCCTGTTCGTGGCATTTCCTGTTATGATTTGAGTTATGCTCCTTAGATTTGTAATTTCCTGTGTAATTATGATTGATCTATTTTGTACATGTATAGTTGTGATATTTATTTATTTTGACATTGTCTTTACCTTCTGTTATAGTTATATGTACCGGTAAGTGACTCCAGACTAGGTCCAACTCGGAAAAAGAATCATAATCCTGGTCCTTGTTTGGTTTAAGAGTTATGATTCCTATTTCGAGGAGTTCCTGAATATTTTCATTGCATGCAGACTTATCCTTACTCATATTTTCTTTTCTTCTCCTTGGCATGTCTCAGTTATTTGGCGTGTTTCATGTATCCAGTTATTTCTGTGTTTACATGGTGCTCATTATATTCCTTGTGGTTATATTTTATTCAGCTTATTGTCTTCTCTTCTCGGAATAAGTGCAGTGGTAGCGCACGAGTCTCGATCCACATTTATTTATTCATGTTGCTTAGCGTATTATAGATCTATGTTGTTTTGCTGGTTTTAGTTCCTAGTTTGGCTTCCTTTGTGGTACTTTCTGTTTGGTAGTCTGACCCCATTGGTTTTGCTTGGCTAGATCCGGTAGCAGGGTCCGAGGATCTTACTTTCCTTCCTGTGGATGGTGACTACCCGGAGCACCAGACAGCCTGAGTGGGTTTCCTTCTATCCCCACTAAATCTCGGCCTTTATATTCTTTTGAGACGTTTAGCCACCGAGCACGTGTTAGCTCGTATTTTGGACTTGACATTCTGCCTACGGACAATGACATGATTAACGTATTCTAGACCATGGCTAGTGTTGATCATGTATGACTTATACTCTGCTAGTTTTTTATTTTGTATTACTAGCTTCATGATCATCTGTGTATATTTGGTATGGAACGCTTTACTATTTTGCTCCTAATGATCATATTTCTTATATATTATTTATTTGCTTGTGATTGAGACACCTAGGACCATTTGACCTAGGATTGACTGATGGATTATAATGTTAACCCCCCATATTTTACAGCTTCACCATATATACGGAGTACCAGCGTACTCCAAGTATACATGGCTGGTCGTTGTCCACTCTCCAGTATTCTAGTTTTGGGGCATGATACTACGGGCCATATGCTTGCACTATAAATTAGGGTTTATGAACTTAAGAATCATTTATAGAGTTTGTTTGATAGTTTTCTCTTTTCATATAGTGATTGTCATAATGTCTAGGTGTTGTTGAATTAGAAATTTGTAGTGTTAAATATATTCAACTCATCTTGTGGACTAAAATTTTTTCTAGGTGTAGTTGGATTGGGGTTGGATATGATCATGTGTTGCTCGTTCTATTATCCAAGTTAAATGACGTTCATATGCGTGTAGACTTGAAGAAATACTTTAAGGAAACCATACCCTCCCGATATTTGTGTCTATGTGTTTCAATTAGTAGTGTATATGAGTGTCGAGTGGTAGAGTGTCCTTGGGTGGATGATGGTGTATTTGTACTAGTGTATCGTGTGTGTAAGTGTGTGTTTAAGAGAGTGTCTGGGGTGTGTGTACACAGTGCATTAAATGTATGTGTGTGTGTGTGTGTCAAGTGCATGAGAGTATCCAAGTGAGAGGTGTGTATGTGTATATGTTTAAATAAGGGATGAGTGAGCTAGTGAGGGTTACTAGTCTATATAGATAGATACATATATAAGGGTATAGAAATATGCGGTTATAGAAGTAGTTATAAATATGTGTTGAGTGTCAAGAGTGAGTAGCCTATAATGTAAGTTGGTACCAAGTGACGTGATGTCACACATATCCTTTTCAGAGAATGGCTCACATTGAATATGTGACGTCACAAATATCCTTTATTAGTGTTCACATGTGTATACATCTTTGCATCCATTTGGATAATATACTTGAATGATGTCTATTCATATTTATAAAATTATCTAGAAATGGATCTGAATTACTACCTATGTCATAGTTCGTGGATGTATAACCGTCATGTTGATGACATGTGCGGTGTGCGGGATGAATTCATACGGGGGTGGAACAGTTCCTGCAGTTCGCCAAGGCATTCCCTCAGTACATAGATGATACCAAATTTAAGTATCCGTGTGTGAGATATCGCAACTTGAAATATCACTCAAAAGTGAATGTGACATATTATTTGTACTCGAGGGATTTCATACCGAATTACTATCAGTGGACCTCAAACGGAGAACTTGTATCTTTAGCATCAGAGCTGGAGCCTTATGTGGAGCCATATAAGGATGTCCACGACCACGCTGATTATGACGACGGGTGCGTGAACATGATTTTTGACGCTGCCAGACTTAGTTTCAATCAGGATAATCATGATGCAGCCGAGGAGGCACAGAATGTCGATGCTGCAAAGTTCATGGAGTTCCTCGCCAATGATCCAAGGTTGTAACATAGTCGACGTTGAATCTAAAGGATCCACTGCTGGATAAATAGTTACTAGAGAATGCATAGACTCCATTATATCCTGGTTGTGAGGATCATTCACCGTTGGAGGTTGTTACAAGATTTTTGAGAATCAAGTCCGATTTTAACATGTCGTAAGAATGCTACAACCGACTGATGGAGTTGATTATAGAGATCTTGCTGGAGGGTGCTAAGTTGCCTAAAAACTTCTATCAATCGAAGAGGATGGTGAGATCACTCTGGATGGGATACGAGAAAATAGATGCATATCTCAACGGCTGCATGTTGTACTACAAAGATGCCAAGGATGAAGATGTGTACAGATTCTGTGGTGTTGATCGCTACAAGGCCATTGGTAGAGGAAGGTCTTTTGGTGCAAGGAAGCCTACCGATTTGATGCACTACTTGCCTTTGACGCCGCGGTTACAGAGGTTGTTTCTGGTGAAGGAGACTGCAAAAAATATGAGTTGGCATAGGTAGAAAAAGATTGAAGGAGTGTTGGATCATCCATCTGATAGAGAAGCATGGAAGTAATTTGATCAAGAGTATCTAGGTTTTGCTTCAGATTCGCGTAATGTCATATTTGGACTATCCTCCGACGGTTTTACTTCATTCAGAATTTTGGGCTTCCAGTATTCGTGTTAGCCTGTGATCGTCACTCCGTACAATCTACTACCTTGGATGTGTATGAAGACTCTGTATATGTTCCTAACCGTTATTATCCCGGGTCCGAACAATCCGAAGAGAAACATCGATGTGTATTTACAGCCGTTGATAGATGAGTTGAATCGGCTGTGGGAAGTATATGCCAACACGTACGATATTTCTAGAAAGAAGAATTTTCATATGAGGGCAACACTTATGTGGACAATCAAAGACTTTTTGGCCTATAGAATATTATCGGGATGGAGCACTCATGGCCATCTCTTATGTCCGTATTGCATGGACCACACTAAGGCTTTTCGTTTAAAGCACAGAGGCAAACTGTCCTTCGATTGTCATCGACAATTCCTGGAGAGGGATCATCCGTACCTGAGGAATATGAATGCTTTTCGTGTCGACGTTGTGGATAAGGCCAATCCACCACCAAGGTGGCCCGGATACACGATATGGGAAGAGGTTAAAGATTTACCAAATACTATCGAAGAGCCTGCTAAGGGGTACAAGTGTGACGGATTTGGTCACACCAATCTGATCATATATAACCTTGATGTCATGTATATCAAAAATAATGTGTTTGACAACATAATTAATATTATAATGGACGTAAAGGGGAAGACGAAAAATAATCCGAAGGCCAGGTTGGACTTAGAAGAAACATGTTCACGTCCTATATTACATTTGATAGAGGAAGGGAATAGAAATTTAAACTAGCCTAAGATAATTTTTTTACTAGAGAAAGAGGGTAAATGGAGACTTTGTAGGTGGATTCAGGTCCTAAAATTTTAGACGGATATGTGTCGAACTTGAAAAGATGTGTCGACCTCAAGATGAACAAACTGACAGGTATGAAGAGCCATGATTGTCACGTATTCATGGAGAGGTTAATTCTGATTGCATTTCAAAAATTTTACCGCAGATCGTCTGGGATCCATTGACAGAGCTACATATTCTTTAGAGATCTTTGTTCTACTAAGTTGCTCGTCGATCATCTAGAAAATCAAGAGAAGGACATTGCGGTAACACCGTGTAAGCTCGAGAAGGTGTTTTCTCCTAGATTCTTCGACTCCATGAAGCATTTGCCAATTTATCTTTTCTATGAGGCACGTGTTGGTGGGCCTGTCAGTTATCGATAGATATACCCGTTCGAGCGGCTTCTGAATCACCTACAGAGAAAGGTAAAAAATAAGGCACGAGTTGCGGGTTCTATTTGTCAAGCTTATGTTCTCGAGAAAATTATAAACTTTTGCTCGACATATTTCAAACCTCATGTTGCTACTAATAGAACGAGAACTCCAAGAAATGACGACAGATATCAGAAATCTAATGATGCAATAATGAAAGTATTCAATGCGTCCGGAAAGCCTTCGGAAAAAAGAAAGAAGAGATATTTGAATGATGACAAGCTAAGGGTTGTTCAGTTGTATATATTACTCAATTACGATGAGGATAAAGTAGAAAAGCTAGAAGGGTAAGTAATTAATACGTGTAGCTTACGTCATCTCAATGTAATAGTGTAAGCTAATATTATTCTACTAATCGACGGTTGCTTCATTGTTTTTCAACACATATAATGATGAGCTAAGGTCGGTTAGACCCTACATAACAGACGAAGAAGTAGAACAAGAAATTTGACGTTATTTTCCTTCTTGGTTGAGCGCATATGTAAGAAGCTCGATAATTACTTTTTTCTGTATGCACTTGCATAATAAATAACTTACTATCTCTTCTTTGGTAATTTGGTCGATCGTCTAATAATACCCGAGACTGAATCTATTAGAACTCTAGCCAAGGGACCAATTACTGCCGTCAAAATATGGCCAAGTTACTGTGTGAATGGGTTTAGGTTCAAGTCAACAAATGCTCCGATCAGAGACAGCTTCCTGGATCTTGATTCCACGAAAAATAGTTGTTTGTGTATCAAATCTTCGAACTACAAAGACGTCGATCCAGGCAATAATTTTTTTGGCATCTTATGAGATATTATGGAGTTGACATATAATTATGGCACAGAACCTGCTAAGATCGTGTTATTCAAGTGTGAATGGTTCGATTCGATTCAAGATCAAGGTTGGAAAATTGACAAGCTTGGTATTGTGGATATAAACTACAAGCGTAGATATCAAGGCTACAAACCATTTATCCTATCAAGTTAGGCTCCGCTCGTGTACTTTATAACTTATCCTAGACGGGGAACAACGAGGTCAGATTGGTGGGCAGTATGCAAGACTAAAGCTAAAAATACCTTTGACGTTGCTAAAATAGCTTATCAAGAGGACGAGCTACCGCTTATAACATATATTATAGATGTAGACTCAATGGAAGTTACTCATTACACGACTAATAATGTAGAAGAGGTATAATTATCCAAAGATGAAGATGAAGATGAAGACGAAGTAGATAATAGGGAGGAAGAGGAGAACGAGGAGGACGAGGAAGACGAAGAAGATAATTTTTCTGAAGATGATTGAAAATAAAATAAATCCATTTGGACTTGTGACATGCATTAAAATTTGACTATAGAATGTACTATCCATTTAGACTTGTGACACTACTAGTTATTTACTGTACAATTCTATTAATATTGTGAGATATGACACATGACACACTCATACTGAGATGACACACACATGCTGACATGATACACCGATACGGACACTCTTCTTCCAAAATAGTATTGCATGTGTGTATTTGTGTATTTGTGTTAAATTTAGTTATATGTGTATGACGGGTCCTATGTGTCGTATTTGGTTATATGTATATTTGTGTTGCAAAATAGTTTAGGGTGTCAAGTTGTGACTATGATCGTGCCTATGTTTTATCATCATATGTTACTATCAGGTATGACAGGACGACACGGATCATTCAGAGGTAGATCCTCTAGACAGAGTGCTCCTCCGGTACCGGCTACTTGTTCCGAATTCTCGTCATAGAGTACTCCAATATACCGACCAGTCACATCTTCGACTCCGTCGACAATACATGGTAGTACTTCTGGGACGAGCAGTTCTAGGCCTGAGACTACTCCCCTGTCCAGCCTTCCTCCTACTGATGGCACCATGGAGACAGAGGAGCAGATGGAGGAGGTTAAGCTGACTCCGTCTACGCATGATCAGAGCAATCCTCCATGCGCACCTCCGGACGAGACAAGGATAGAGATTTGGAGGGACGAGCCTAGCAAGTAAGTTAAATAGTTAATATTTTCGAAATGATTATATCTATATATTCATGAATTTAATTATCATTGTATAGATATCGTCCCTTGATGGTACATAGAGCACTGGGGCATTTTCTGAGGTAGAACGATAGTGAGCCTTGGATCAACTACTCAGATGCTCCTAAAGTTATGAAGGCATTCTGGTTTGCCCACTTCAAGGTAAAAATATATTTACTTTTAATATCAATAATCATTTATGCATATTATGTAACTCTCTGTTTTACTTCTTGTAGAAAATCTATTTTTATCCACCATGCCGAGCTGAAAAGATTGAGGAGTAGTTTCCTGTCGTCGCCGCCAAGCTGATCCATGATGCGATCAACGACCAGAAGGCTCGTGATCGCTCCAGACAACCCATCCATGGTTGGATCACTCCTGAGTAATGGACTGCGATAAAGGTGAGATTTGACGAACCCAGGTACATGAAAAGGTCGGAGAAGGCAAATGCGGCTAGGTCGAAGGCAGGAAAGTGGTGTGGTGGCTTGATTCCTATGATAGAATATTTCTATCGTCTGATATGTATTCTATTAAATGTATATTATTTTAATGAAAGTATGATAAGATATTTAATTTTAATAAAAAATAATATAATTTTTAACAGGTACAGAGGAGTGAGGACGCTAACATGGTGACCATCTTCCTGGATATCTATCGGAAGAGCGAAAAGCTCATTGATGAGAAGGCCACGCAGACCTATATACGTTTTACTACCCTGTATTAGTTTTAATATAACTTAGAAAACATACAATAAATATCTATGTAGTTAGTAATAAGTAACTTAGACGTTAGCAACCACTTTTCTTGGACGAGCATATTAAACTACGTGAGCGGGCGACTGCTACTATACCTGCAGAGGGAGGGGCTGGTATTTCCTCGCAGCCCTTTACAACTCCACCAGTGGATGAGCTCTCGATGATCGTCGTTGGTGGTCTTCAGAGGGACATACTATGGTACAGGATTCTACGGCACCTTTGTTGCGATGCAGTCATCTAGGGGCCCCTCTGTGTGCATTCCTCGCAGCCTTCGTAGGCGTCAGCACAAGCCCAGGAGAGCGTTGACCGTCAGATTGTTGCCTTGTGTGATGAGTTACTACGGAGGATTACAGAGCGGCCACAGTCTGTGTCACAGATGGACGATATGACGATCACCGCACGTTTCGATTCGCTCAAGCATAGCCTTATGGAGCTCAGGACTCTTAGCCACACGACAGAGCACAGCCTTATGAAGCTCAAGACTATGAGCGAGATGACAGAACGAATCTTGGCAACACTGGCCGCGTCTACGGAGCGTAAACAGATGGAGCTGGAGGGGTTGCATACGGCCATGAGCAACTCACTTGCTAGGATACATGCGGTGTAGGATTTGTTAAGTCGGTCGGTGGCGGAGAATACTTCGGGGGTGGTATCTTCTATGGATTCATACAATGCTCGACTGCTAGCATTGGAGTATATACGTTGTCACCCCCTTGTCTTTTGACAACTTTAGCACATTATGGCTTACTTCGGTATTCTGTAAGGTGTGGTTGGCTGAGTCACTCCCCCGCTATCCAGTATTCTGGTTCTAGGGCGTGACAAGATTTTAGTGGTAGCCCATATAGGTCTATCTTTTTAGACTTGTGGGGTATCTTTTTCTAGGAGTCTCAATCAAAACTATTTCTTTTGATATCCTGAATTCGTCTTCTTCGATACCGAGCTTGAACTATCAGCAGTTTGCTTCCTTGTTCCTTCATGTCCTGTCGTTTGATGTCTTGGTGTCCTTTCCTTCAGGGATACCTCATCCCTGCCTATTAGAGTATCAGATTTGGTAGAATAACTAGCAGAGCAAGATCCCATTGAGTGCCAATAAGAGGCAGTACTTCTTCAAGATCAGCTTCAAGTAGAGCCAATGGGTGGACAACACGTACCAGAGATCCCGGTACCCCCGGCAGTTCTAGTAACACCAGCAGCACTTGATACCCCGGTACTGTTAGAAATTATCAGAGGTATGATGGCTACACAAAAATATCAGATAGTAGTGCAGCAACACCAGCAACTTCGACAACCGGAGCAGAACGTCCTGTTAAACTAAGGACTGCAAACGGCTCTGGAAGAGAGTGAAGAAGAAAATTATGGGACATCATACAGATTCTGTCGACTAAATCTGAGCTATTTCAATGGCACAAAGGATGCTATTATAGTGGATGCTTGGCTTCAAGACATTGAGAAGATCATGGCGGCAACTAAGATTCCAGCAGAGGAGTAAGTCGACCAAGTCCGATTATAACTACAAGATATTTCTCGTGACTGGTGGAAGACCGAGGAAGTCGGCTTGAGGCATCCTATCTCTTGGGACAACTTTAGGACCAGGTTCAGAGCTAAGTATTTTGGAGTAGTGGCGCAGTACGAGCTGCAACAGAGATTTATTGATCTCAAGCAATCCGACAGAACAATGGATGGATATGCAGCAAAGTTCTGCAGGCTGAACAGGTTCTCTCTAGCTATGGTGACGACGGAGCAAGAAAGGGCTATGAGATTCCAACAAGGGATTCATTTCGAGATTATGCAACTAGTTGAAGGACACGAATACCAGACATTCGGTGTCGTATTGATAGCAGCCAGGAGACATGGGCTTACCATCCAGAGGTTAGCTTCGGGGACTGGAGGACATAAGAGATCTCATGCCCATAACACAGGTGAAGGACTAGCACCCGACATTCGTATTCATGATTTGGCACCACGGGGGCCAGTGGCATCAGATGAGACAATGATAATTTGGCAACAACAGCTAAGACAACATCAACAACGTCCGGAGAATCCAGTAGGATGTACCTATTGTGGCAAGAGAGGTCTCACACAGGACGTATGTAGGATGGCAAGTAGAAGATGCTTGAGATGTGGGGTTCCGACCATATTATAGCTACTTGCCCACAAATACAGAGGCAGGGAGGATCGTATCAATAATTTCCAGCGTTGCCAGCTCCAGGAGCAGTTCCATATCAAGAGACAGTTTTAGCAGTGCGGTCGTTAGCCCAATGTCCGATGTTGACGCAAGCACAGGTGTTTCACTCGAGGCAACGTCAGTTGGGTCAGTAGAGACATCCTCATGATAGAATTCCTGCAGCCCCGAGACATGAGCAAGCTGAGTTTGGCATGCTAGAACATATATTAGCAGAAGGTGGTCAAGTCGTTGGTGAAATTTAATTTCTTCTAGTTTTATCTATCTTTTGGGTTTCGTATATTCGGCGAGTGGAGATAAGCTTTCGTCTCACTCATCTGCCTTCGTATCTTGTGATACATGATGTATGTCATATGTTCTGACTACGAAGGTACGTCTTGGGCAGAGTCATGTTCTTGACTAAGTCGTTGGTACCGATTTATCTCGAGACTTGATCCATTTCTATTTTGGGAGTCACCATAGGCCAGCGAGGATGGGTTCCTATTTTGACTGACTCAGGAGACATATGTATCTGTATGCCTCCTACTCTTTCTCTTTCCTTTTGATTGTGTGGATTGCTTGTGCCTTTATTTATATTGCTATTGCTTTTATTTTTTGCCTATTTTGTTATCCTTGGTATTTAGTTAGCTGTAGTTCATGAGATTCGATGGTTCATGAGATTTTTTGGATCATGAGTTTCCTGATTGAATCATGAGTCTTCTGCATGGTCTATGAGTTTTCTTGCTTAGTGATCAGCTCGACTAGCCTGGCGAAATTTGAGGACAAAAATTTTCTAAGGTGGATAAAATGTAACACCCGTTCCCAGATTTAGTATTTCTTGAATTTGTGATATTTAAATTTTTTCTTGTAGATGTATTTATGCTGTATTTACATGTAGGTTCCTGTTAATTATGTTGTATTTATTTAACTGTATTCCTGTTTATTGTGGGAGACTACCCGAGAGCAGTAGTGAACATCTTGGCAATTACCATAGACCCGTGCTATGGCCCGTATATAGGATGGATACCAGATCTGGTTCACTCTTGGAACCACTAAGCCTATTTTTGATGGTTGAGATTGGTTGGAGAGTGTCATGACTTAATCCTAGGGCTAACCTCATTTCTTCACTTGGTATATATATGTGGTTTTCTCTCTCCTCTATCATTCTTTCTCCACTTCCTTTCTTTTTTCTTCTTCCTCCTTCCCTCAAGAGCTCCCCTTGGCCGAAGCCCTAGCCCTAGACTTGGTTCTAGGAAGTGGTTTGTTAGTCCACCAAAGCAAGTACATCTTGCTCAAAGTGGTGAAGCCATAGATTTTTTGAATTTTTATATACATGTTGTTTAAAAAATATGGTTGATGGAAAATGTTCTCCTTGAGTTGTTGATTATATTTAGTTCTTGGAGTTTTAGATTTTGATGTATAGATTTTGTAGATATGAGTTTCAAGATTTGAGTTTTTATGTGTTCTATGAGTTTTTTTGGTTTTGATCTATTAAAACTTAGTGTTTTCAAAAAAAATTTGTTCCTTATGTTAGAGCATTTTATTTCGAGCATTTTGGCTTTTGTTTCACTCGATTTGGACTTAAAATAAAAAATTTATGAAGAAAATAATTTTCGGATTTTTGGAGCTTTTTTCGCCATGGTTGAACTTGCTGTCTGGAGAAGGCGAAGTTCTCATGCGGCCAGTGCAATATGCGACCGAGACTTCCATGCGGCATAATCCTTATGCGGCTGGACTCTATGCCGCATAGCCAACCAGCATGCGTCCATCCTGTTGGACGCATGACTGCTGATCTACACAAGTATCCTTGAACACTTTATACATTCACTCGCTGAACGAATGATAAATTCGCTAAGTCCAAAAGGCACTCCATGCGACATCAAACTTATGCGGCAAGTAGAGCATGCGACCACCTTCTCTTGGATGCATGACTCCGAAACTTTGGCACATCCTTGGTACGTCTTTCTATAGTTTTATCTTTTCTTTCTATCACACTTTATGTCACTTCACTAACACACATTTAATGCACGTCAATTTGACACTTGTTCCAAGGAGTGGACTTTGCCTTGACGCTATGCGACACCGACCCCTATGCGGCACATGCCTTATACGGCCAGCTCGTCCATGCGGCCAGTGCTCATACGCCTGATCAGTGCATATAGCCTGACCTATGCGGCAATTCATGCGTGCACTTCTTATGCGTGCATGTGATCCTATGCAACCCTAGCGTCACCCCAAGGAGCTTGCTACGAGCTTTGAAGATTCTGACGCATAATTTGTCGACCACTAACACTACAATCTTGGACTTCAATGCTGAAAAAATCCATCCTCTTGGAAAGATCCACTTGAAAATTCAGATAGGGGACCTCCAGACTGAGGTTACATGTTATGTGATCGATTCATAAGTATCCTAGAATGTCTTGCTTGGACGGCTATGGATACACGAAAACAAGATTGTGCCCTCTACTCTATACCAGTGCTTCAAATACCTGGATGGACAGGGTGATGTCATGACGGAGTTTGCAGATATCAACCTATTTAAAGGTGTTGAACCATATTACTCTGATTATGTGTTGTACACACCAGAATATCTGAAAGAAGAAGCAAATGAAGATGAAATCCCTCCAACTAAAGAACCCCTAATAATCCGGGTCAAAGGACGTACCACTCGTTCGAGTCCCTTCGAAACTACTTATCATTCACCTTCACAAGTCAACGTGGGAGGGAAAGGCAAAGGAACCGACACATAAGGAGCCTCTTATTATCCACCTCCGCAAGTTAATGCATGAGGAAAAAGAAAAGAGCCTCTAGTGATCAACCTCACCAAAAGTAGGCCGACAGAGCCTCCGCTTGTCATCAACCTGCCTCGCGACAAACAGCCTATACTAGCAAGTCCACCTCTTGTTATCAATCTCTCTAAGCATATTATCGAAATTGAGCCTACAGTTGAATTTATAGAGGAAGAAGAGATCTTGTACTTTATGAATAAAGAAGATACTCCTTCTCACTATGTCGATATTGACCCATTTGCTAGAGTGTTCTTAGAATCCTTGTACGCTTATGAACTTCTGTCTATCCCGATACATTCGCCATTCCAAACAAGCACCCCATACGGGTCATCCGACGCTGCTTGCTTTGTGGTCCCGACAAGGCAGAATGACAATCACCAGATAGTCTTTGGTAAACCCAGAATCAAGAAGGTAACACAAACCAATGACTTGGACGAAGACACCGGAAGGATACAACTTCACCGGTATAGTCAACCCGCTAAGAATATTATGCAAAATATGGGCTATAATCTGAAGTTTGATAATAGGCCCAATTATGGAAAAGGTCAGCACATTCCTATACGTTTCTCTCCAAAAGGCAAGTATGAGACCTACTACCAGAACACACGTAGGGGTTTAGGCAATGTCACTCCTCCGACTCCTGAAAGCTCAGAATCAGCTGAAGAAACACATTCTCATTCTTTCGAATCATCAACCTAGAATTCTGATGGAAGCACAGGTGATGTTTTCAAGCATGTTTTGTCTGGCAATATGGTGTTAACTGACTCAAATGAAGAGGATGATCAATTATTGGACCCCTTCGAGAATGATCTGTGACACAGCGGATGGATTCACAATGGGAACTTCGGTTCGAGCAACGCGAACCACCCACAAAAGATAAAATTGTTCAAATTGATGTAGGGGATGAGTCTTCCCCCAGACCAATCTTTATCAGTTAAAGTCTCTCTGATAAAAATAAACAAGCTATGATGCAGCTCATAAAGGAATACATTAACGTCTTTGCTTGGAGCTATGAGGATATGCCTGGCTTAGATCCTCAGATAGCTACATATAAGCTTAACATCCTTCCTAATGCAAATCCAGTAAAGCAACAACAACGAAGATTTTGTCCAGATGTGATGGATGCAATCGAGGCTGAAGTCAAAAAGCTGATAGCATGCAGTTTTGTCCGAGAAGAACAACATCATGACTGGGTGGCAAATGTGGTTCTAGTCATGAAGAAGAACGAGAAGATCTGGCTTTGCATAGATTATCGGGATATAAACTCATCTTACCCAAAAGACGAGTTCCCTCTCTCCATTACAGATTTCATGATTGATAATACTTGCAGTTTCGAGCGGATGTCATTCATGGATGGATTCTCGGGATAGAATTAAATCAAGATGTTCCCCAAAGATAAAAAAATATACGTTATTCTGAACACCGTTGGGAGTGTACTGCTATACAGTAATGCCTTTCGTCTTGAATAATGTAGGAGCAACATACCAACGAACCATGAGTACAATATTCCATGAACATCTATGAAAGACGACAGAATGCTACATGGACGACATTGCGGTCAAAAGTCGTTACAAAGATGATCACTTGCAAGATCTTAATATGGTATTTGACCTGATGCGTCAACATCAACTTATGATGAATCCAACTAAATCCTTCTTGGGAGTATCCAGCGACAAATTCTCCGGGTTTGTGATAACCTCTAAGGGTATCCACCTCGACCTAAACAAAGTTAAAGTTATCCTCGAGATGCGTCCTCCTCGTAACGTCAAGGAGCTTCGGGGATTGCAAGGTCGATTAGCATACATTAGAAGGTTCATATCGAACCTTTCCGGACGATATCGGTCATTCACTCAACTGATAAAGAAAATGGTGACATTTTTGTGGAATGAAGCATGCCAGCAAGCATTTGACGATATTAAGCGATACTTGAAAAATCCGCCAGTTCTGGTAGCTCCGGTGGTTGAAAAATCTTTCTTGTTGTATGTTCGTGCAATGAACCATTCTTTAAGCGCTTTACTAGGCCAAAAGAGTGGTGAAGGTCATGAACAAGCCATCTGCTACCTCAGTCGCATGATGGTGGGTGTTGAACACAGATATAATCTGGTGGAAAAGGAGTATCTTTCTCTGGTTTTGGCTATTCAGAAAATACGTCACTAGGTGAGAGGTCAACCAATTCATGTTATATCCAGGGTGAATCTACTTTTGGTGTTAATGACCAAACAAAGTACATTTTTTTTGTGTGTCTAGGTACATGTGCAATATTGTTATCACCTTATGACATGGTGTATGTCACGCAAAAGATAGTAAAAGACCATGCATTGACTGATTTTCTAGTAGCACATCCTGTATCGGAGACATCTAAATTATATGATGACATTTCCAATGAAGTATTGGAGTCCAATTTGGCAATGGAAGATGACACCTGGCAATTATTCTTTGACAGTGCATCAAGAATAGGAACTAAAGGCAACATCATTGCTGGAGTAGGGATAGCTCTTGTTTCTCCTGACAAACTGCTCATTCATCGTGCATATTCCCTTAGTGAGCCATGCTCCAAAAAAGTAGCAGAATACAATGCTTTGCTCATCGGTCTTCAATTAGCTAAGCAGTTGAATGTCTAATATCTTGAAGCTTATGGTGACTCTAAGCTGGTAGTCAATTAGGTTAGAGGCGAGTATGAAGTTCACCATGAAGACCATGTTCCTTATCATTAAGCTACGATCGAGTTGGCTTCAACTTTCATTGGTTTCTACATTGAGTATGTACCTCGGCTACAGAATATGGAGACAGATGCACTCTCTGGGCTGGCCGCTTCTTTAGCCATTCCATTAAAAGGCATCATTCAATCACGGTAAGTGGTCGATAGTTGTTCTGTGCCGTGAACAATCTACACATCGAAATCAGCTTCGAGGTGAAGTCCCTCCCTGATTTTAAGGACTGGAGGCTTCCTTTTATAGATTCCGTAGCCTATGAAATTCTTCCAGATGACCCGAAAGAAGCTACCTCTATCAGAAGACGCTCGCTTCAGTTTTATTATGATGCAGCATCCAAGACGTTGTATCGTCGCTCATATAATGGACTTCTGTTACGATGTCTTTCAGATCTAGAAGTGAGGCAGGTACTCCGTGAAGCTCACGATGGTGTTTGTTGAGCCCACAAACCAGGCCCTAAACTACAAGATAGGCTCAAAAGACTAGGGTTACTATTGGCCTACCATGGTGACCGATGATGTAGGTTATGCTTGAAAATGCAGAGCATGTCAAATTCATATTGATTTTATTCACCAACCATTATAGTTCTTACATGAAACAGCTGCATCCTAGCCTTTTGAAGCTTGTGGGATGGATATTATTGGCCCTATTAGCCCTCCATCATCCAGGGTCATCGATTTATCTTAACTATAACCGATTATTTCTCCAAATGGGAAGATGTGATACCATTGATTGAGGTAAAGACATCTAATATAATTAACTTCATCAAGCACCATGTCATCTATCGTTACGGTGTTCCCAGAGGATAATACATGACAACGGGCCATAATTTGCTCGCTAAGCATTCTATCGGTTCTGCGATAAGAATCAAATCCAAAATATGGCGTCCACCGCATACAATCCTGTAGCTAACGGCTTAGTTGAAGCCTTCAATAAAACCATAATTAAACTCCTTAAGAAGTTTGTTTCATCCAATAAGCGCGATTGGAATAAAAAACTTGGCGAATGCTTATAGGCCTATCACAAAACGGTACGGACTCCAACATGTTGTACGCCATTCTCTTTGGTCTATGGATGTGAAACGGTCATTCCCCTCAAGATCCAAATCCCTTCTCTCGGAATAGCTATCACTAACGAGCTAATGGTTGAGAACAATGATCGACTACGGCTACAAGAATTAGAAGCATTGGACGAGAAGCGCTTATATGCTCAACAACGTATTGAGTTATATGAAGCACGTATCTCCAGAGCTTTTAACAAAAAAGTCAAAGAAAGAATATTCTAAGTCGGTGATCTTGTCCTTACGGTGCGAAGACCAATGGTCATGACTAACAAAAGCAAAGGAAAATTCCAAGCTAAATGGAAGGGCCCTTTCGTGGTGGAATCAGTATATCCCAATGGAGCTTATAGGATTGTAAAGCCCAACGGAGATTTGCTTATGATGCCTATCAATAACAAACTCCTCAAAAGGTACTGTATCTGAGATGGAGTTGTGCTCTTTCTCCCTAGCAGGTCATGTATAAAGGTACATCGTGACATTGGCATCCCCAGCAGTATGTATTATAACCACAATCAGCAAAGTTCTTTCTCATTTTGATCTATTACCTTTGTTCAAAAGTCTTGAACATGTTATAGGTAATGGGTTCTTAAAATTCTTCAGTAGAGTCAGATCTACTAAAGAAAATGATTATGTCCATATTACCTCTACATTATTTTCTTCCACAAATATATAATCTATCACGTCCACATTACCTCTGATAGTGTTTTCATCTTCAAACTTATTACCCATACTTGGTATAAGTACGCCATAGTCATCAAGTCTACTAAATAATCCCTACTAAAATATTCTGCTATTTTCACGTCACCTCTAAGCAGATATATACAATGGGGTTTTATCTGAAAGAAACCTATCACATCCCTATTGGTCCTGATGGATGTTTACCATTTAATATCAAAACAAAAACTAAGAGGACTGGATTTGATTTAACAAACTAAGAAAGTATAAAGAAGACTCCTATGAGACAATCTAAGTACAAATTTGTTTTTTGGGAGGTGACGATGGAGGGTTAGGAGTGTAGTAACTCTCTTTACTCCGTGGACGATCCGGTGCAAAAGCTCTTCTCTCTCCCTTGAGTGTTGATTCCCAGATAGCCAGCCTCTTACATGGGTATGGTACCATACTATTTATAGTCATATTTGTGGCCGCATGGATTTTGGGCCACATGGATGGTAGGGTTTGCCACTTGTTCCCCCTCAACGGAAGGGTGTCACAGCTGTGCACGGGAATTCAGACTCCGCTGTCACGTGAACATTTGTTAGGATTTTATTGTTTGCTGAGTATGTGGGCAGTTCTCAACTGTGTAGGCACGACTTGGTCAAATGGACACATGGCCGCTATTTGGTTGGAGAGGACCACTCAGTTGCAACAACAAGACTTGGTCGACATAGAATCTGGGACACGTGGCCAAAGACGCACGAGGTGCACGGAGTCTTGAATGCATGGTCTAGAGTCGCATGGAACGTATGGAGTCTGGGATGCATGGACAAGAGACACATGGGATCTTTTTGTTGGGTTGTCCACGTGGCTCTGCACCATCCTTGGGACTTCTGTCTCTTAGTGTGTTCTCATCCTTCGAGGCAATCAAAAAAATCCTTTCTGTCAGAATTTTGTATCAGGCGCCATCTTTGTTGTCTGGATGTCATGTCAGGTCATCCTGCGACCAGTTGTCTGGCCGCTTGTTTGGACCGCATGGGTGTTCTTTTTTTGGGTCGCATGGTGTTCGTGCGGTACATCTATTTTTTATTTGGGGGGTGCATGGACGTCGGTCGCATGGCTGTATCTTTTTTATGTTACTACAAGACCCCCTTCAAAGTTTTCAAACTGATAAGTTTGAAATACTTTGAATAAGAAGCATGGATGGGGTATGTTCGAGCCAAGAAGGCGAACATTATACTAGAGGTATTGTGGACGTAGTAGGATATTGCATTCTCTCGAAACATTCCACTAGGAAATTTTGGTAGACTTATTACCCCTGACGTACCTAAGACCAGGTACGTATAATAAGTTGAAATGAATGACACTATCAGGGGTATAGAACGATGTGATAGTAGACTGTTCAGAGGAATGTTTGCTCAGAGCTAACACGGACGTGGCAATTTTGGAATTCCGTTAGAGGTATCTGTCACCCTCAATTTTTTAGCTAGGGGTAGTTTGACAATTTGGCATGGGTATTTAATTTTAGGAATATAATATTAAAAAACTGTATGATGATTGTTTAATTTATTTAATTAAATTGAGCTATGATTATTGAACTTGTATTAATTGGTTATTAAAGACTTGTGTCATTTGTTAGTTAGTTAGAGAGACTAGCCAATATTAGATTTGACACATATGGACCTAATTAGATTTGTCATGACAATTAGTGAGCCCAACTTGGACCCAAGCCCATTAGTCATTCCACTAATTAAATTAAGAAGATTTAGTTTAATTATAATTAGTTAGAAACTTCCAAATATACCCACCCTTAATTATTCCTTATAATATATCATGTAGGGGTATTTGGGACCTTAGCATGTATCTTGGGGAAGGAGGAAGGGCCGGCCACTTGAAGAGGGGCTCTCCTTTTCTCTCATCCTTATTTGCATTTCAATTTTGATCCAAATTCTAGATCCCCAATTCTCTATTTTTTCTCCCTTAATTTTCTACACAATTTACCGCCAATTCTTTCTCAAATTCATCACTCTTGGAGCCTTAGAGCTTGGAGAAGCAAGGAACACAAGGAGAATGAGCTTTGGAGCTAGAGATCGTGTTTGGATTGTGTCCAATTGTATTTTTATTGGAAATCCATCTCTCAATTGATAATTCCTGAAATCCCCTCTCATTATGGCTTCTTAATCATGCCTTTGACCATTAGGAATGACCCCATGACATAGGACTACCTAGAGAAACAAGTTCTAGGCTATTTGGCTATGTATTGTGAGTTCTATGTGATATTTTGTGTGCATGTTGGGGGAATTACGAATTTGACACATCAATTGTGTGTCATGAGACCAATTAGATCTAATTAAACTTAGATTGAGGTTATGGGACTAGGTAACAAATGGATACGTGTAGGCCGTATCACGGTATTTTGAGACACACTGTGATATAGAGGTCAATTTTGGGTGTTTTGCACAATTACTCATCATTTCTCATAGTAGCAAGTTACTTAGGTAGGATTATGATGATATGGATATGCATAATGAGTATATATAGTGTATTGGAGATTTTAACTCTTGGTTGAGGGTGTATTTTAGAGTACCACTTGAGGGAACACCAAGTATTTGATTTAATGCATTAAAGGAATATTATGGTGGTGTATATGATTTAAGAGGATATATATATATATATATATATATGTGTGTGTGTGTGTGTGTGTGTGTGTGTGTGTGTGTGTGCGTGTGTGCGCGCACGCGCGCGCGCGCGCGTATTGTTGGGGTTTTGGTGATGGGCAGTAGAGGAAATGGAGCTCGGGCAGATCATTAGAGTGCACATAAGGTTTGTGCTCCAGGAGAAATTCAGTGTGGGGAGCAGTGCTACTGCTGTTGTGGTTTTTGGGTTGTAAGTTTAATGCATTGGTTGGAGGCTTAGGCACATGCATGTAGACTAAGTGCTAAGTCCTGCCACTGAAATAATTCAGTTTAGATTGGGCTTAACAGCAAGGGGTTGTAGCAGTCTGCTGCAAGGAGGTTTGGTGCTCGAGTATCTCAAATACTCGAGTAACAGTGAGTATCAGTGCCTTGTACGAGTGACTGTTGGTGTGTGTGTGTGTGTGTGTTACCTGTCAGTGAGTGAGTGGTAGCAATGTATTTAGTTTTAGTATGAATGACTTGGTTGCTGTGTAAGCGAGTGTCGAGCAGCTAGGTGTAGAAGCTATAATAGTATGCTATAGAGCAGTAGTAGTGTGCAGCAGCAACTATAGTAGTATGCTATAGAGCAATAGCAATGTAGCAGCAGCAATAGCACCTATCAGGCAGTGCAGCAGCAGCATTCAGCGTTGTGCAGCAGCAACAATAGCAACATTTGCAACTGTAGTAGCAGCAGTGGGTACTCTAGTTGGTGTGTTGTTGTGCCCCTTGCACAGTTCAACAGAAAAGAGAGTCTCTGGTTTGGAGCTTAGGTATATGGGTATCAGTTGGTTATTGGAGTATCAGTGTTTGTGTAGGGGAGTAGGTCCAGTTGGTGAAGTATTGGTTGACTTGAGTTGTTAGTTCATCTAGAATATCAGAGCAACTGGGAAATCAATGGTGTAGTATCAGACACTGATATTGGACACACACGACTGAGGGAAACAGATAATGAGGGACTTACGGTGGTGCGGGCTTATGCAATGGAGTTGATTCACAGTCAGTAGCAGTGAGTTGGACCCAGGTTGTAGAGGTTCAGTGGCATTAGCATATGTTTGTGCCAATAGAAGCAATTGACAGTAGTAGCAAGCTTGGCTTAGGCCTTAAACATTAAGGGAGATGGCACAATACATGACACAGTGAAAAACTTAGTTTCAGTTATTAGAACCAGTTGTAGGGGGTATGCTTTTGACTGTTGGAAATGGTGTTTAGTATTATATATTAATTGGTAAGTCAGTTAGTAAATTTGACAATGGTTTGATGTTAGTATTTGTGATAAGTTAGTATATATTTCTGTGAGAGTAGTTAGTGTTAGTTGATATGGTGTTTAAGTATAGTTATTGAATAAGAGTTAATGTCTTAATGTTAGATGTTGGGAATGGTTAAGTGTCGTGGGTGTCAACCAAGGTATTAGTTAGATGAGTATTAGCTAGTTGATATCCAAAGGTAATATAGTGTAAGTATATTTAACTAGTGTATTTATAATAGTGTTAACCAATACTTAGTGTTAATAGATAAATAGCTAATACACTTGGGAGAGAGACTAGTTTATATAGTTTTAACTTAAAATGATAGGGTTGACCTAGATTTGACTAGAGTTGACCAATATTGACTAGTTTGACTTTAAAAGCCAACCCTTGAACTAGTTTGACCCCGTTTGACCAAAGTGACCTAGTATGACCTAGAGATTACCCATTTCTTCATTTTAAATTCATTTATCTTTCATTACACCTAGTAACTTGTAAATTCCTATATAGGTCTGTGTGACACCGGTTCAGGCATTGTTCCACTTCACTTGCTCAGGACCTCAGGCGAGTACATTTCTCTGTTAGTTTTTATTTCATAATAGTGTATATATCGTATGTTCTAGAACTGTATACTGATTTCGACACAGTGGTTTCACGGACTAGTACTATATGGATCATGTCAGGAGATGTTATCCTTTATCGTGTTCAGCGGGACTCCTTCACATGTATTTCATCGTATGTATCGAGTATTGATTTTAGTGTACTTTGTGTTCACATACTGCTCGTATTCAGTGTGCCCATATTCGTGTCCGTAACGTGTCATGATTGGATCCATTAGTATTGGTTGGGGATGGGAGAGTAAGAGTTAGTTATGTGATCAAGCCCTAGTGTCTTTATGTACATGTCGATTACATATCACACGTGTAATCGAGTTACCATATTGTATTCATGTTCAACCTAAATCGATCACATAATAAACTTGTATTCCATGGCACATTAGCAAGATTTTATTTATTTCCATAATATTATAGTTATTCTATTGCTTGTTCTTCATTCCAGTATAATACATGTTCACTCTAGTTCATTTCTTTCTGATGTTTAGTTATCGTGTATCCTTTTCTATTATCTGTTATATATGCTCGATTATGTATTTGAAACTGCTATCAGAGGTATGTACTTCGCTCCAATCCTAACTGGATATATTTTTTAGATAATTGGCTCGTAGACCAGTGTCCTATCTACTACGAACCGAAGGACGGCGTACCATTAGTGGATACTCCTTTAGAGCCAGAGGACTTAGTACCAGAGCCTGAGGAAGTTTAGATTATTGTTAGACTTGTATTAGACTTTTATTGAGGTTATTGATATGTATATATTATTTCAGGCTTGTGGATGTATTGTGACTCTTTCTTTTGTTATTCAATCTCGTACTTTATCTTCCTTAGTTTGCATTGTGATTGAGTACAGTTTACGTTTATCAGATACCATATTGATCCTCCATTTGGAGTTTAGATGATTGTCAGGTACCATGTATATATATTGTATGAGATATTTAGATGGTAGAGTTGACCCAGACAGCGTTCTACCGCAGATTTGAGATCTTAGCCTTCTTCCTCCCTTTGGTCGCCTCCCCTCTTTCTCTGGAGCATGGAACTCCAAGGAGTATGACTCCTCAGCCTTGGATTTACACGTAGCCTATGCTAGTGCCGAGTTGATTAAGTCAAGAAAAGCTATAGTTCGGCCTTCCGTTTCTTCTTTCATGATGCAGACGATCTTCGAATCTCTTGCTTAAATTGGACTTCAGAAACTCATTCTCTCAAGGGAAAAAAGGACCTCTTGGAGTCCTAGGGCCCGAGCAGGAAGGCATTCTCTCTGTCCTCTAGTCCTTACTTCATCAACTCGACACTCGAAGCATAGACATGACATCTTAAATGAAATGATAGGACTTGGAAGGTTTCGTAATCGCCCTTGTGGGATTCCTAGACTTTGATCTTATTAATGGAATAAGAAGAAATAACTGGACAAAGGCCCTTTTCTGGGTATGGCTACAAGGTAGCAAGTGCAAAGCAAAGAGGCGGTAGTTTTCCCTGATCTTCCTCTGTCTGAACGTGATCTTCATTGGGGAACAATTTGGAAAGGGAAAGGCCCAAACAGGTGTACCCACGATCTTGAGCACTTCCTCGATAGCCGCCACGCGCTCACGTTCCCATCAGATAAGGCACTCCGTTGCCGGTATTTTTAAGGGGGTGGAAGCTGTCACGACCCGCACCCGGTTTAGGGGCACGAGTGCGTGGGTACGTCCAGCCTACGCCGCAGCATCGGCGGTAGAACGCTGTCAAGGTATTGATACTATCTAGCTAATGTCACACAAACATCCAATCTCCATAAGGAGGCACGGATGACACAAATAAACGAGCACATGCTCAATCACAGGATTACAGCACGATAAGATAACGAACAGAAATTTAATTAAATACAATACAAATCAAAGTAATAATCTAACTCAACAAATAACCAAGTCTCATCAAGAATGCCGGAGACAAATCCGGTACCAAATAGTCTACTTAAAGAACAAACTAAAAATAGAAATTTCTGGCTAGTCCTCCCGGAATCACAACTAGACTACCAAGTCTGCAGCTACTCACCATATGGTCCATACAGTGTCGGACAGCGGTCCTCTAAGGCATAGTCTGGAAAAATGTTTCCAGTCAGGAAGGAGCAAAGCACAATCTCAAATAACAGTTCCATTTAATTGATAAGGACTATAAAGTAATAAACATGTCATGCTAGCTACTGAGAAGACAGTGAAATAAATGCAATGGCAATTAAGAGAGACAGGCAATGTAAAGAGACAGGCAATAGACAATATGATACAGTCAGTGCATGTATGAAAATGAAAAGAACAAGTATGGTATCATATACGGGTGATGTAGTATATGATTTTGAAATAGGGAACTGTAATCCATTCTAAGTGTTTGAAATAGTAGTTTCAAAATATGATCGGCTTGGGAACATGTACGATAGCTACAGGGCCTGGCTAATCATGGGTGAAGAGCATGATTAACACTTACAATTTTCTATACTACAATAAGAGGTTATGATCACATTTCTTACTAACTACTTCCCCGCCCCCAACTAGTACTGTGGATCCAACCATGACACGTCACGATACACAAGCAAGTCCAGTCTATCATGTACGATGTCTAATATACATGTCGTGTACAATGTCAATACGATAATCAAGGTAACATCTCATGACTGCAGATCCAAGCTATACTAGTCCGTGTAGCACAGTGTCAAGGATTCAGATGTAACATTTCATGATTGTTGAACTTATAGAAATTATCAAAGAATTGGAAATTATCAGAGAATGTACTTGCCTCGGGTCCTTAGCTGGTAATTATGGATGTCATGTTCCAGAGTATCCCCTGGGTAAACCAACAGTCCTATAAACATAACACAATATAACATTTGCATCAGAAGCTACTCTAACACACAGTCAAAACACTGGCCTCAGGGCCATGCCAGGCAGGGCACTAGTCAACTAGGGTCACCTAGTAGGATATACATAAACCACATTACACTTATTTAACTAACATATACTTTAATGCTTACAATATATATATATATATATACCAAATTTAGTACATATACAATATTTTATACATGCACCAATTCAAATGTATTTACAATATAGATATATATGCCTTTTAAATACATATTTGATTTATACTAGTTGAACATTATGTATGTATACTCATATACATGCCAAAAATACATTTTAGAATATATATATATATAGTCAACATTATCATTTAAATATACTAATACTAATACACCAAATTAAATTTATACTATGTATATTAGGAATATAATAAAAGCATGTACAAAATATATTTTTATACATATATACAAATTATATATGTTGAAAGCATATACATAGTGTATACAAAACATAGATATATATATCAATTTATACAATACCAATAATGCATATACTAAGTACGTATTTATATTTATATCAACCCTGTTAAATATATACATATACATTATTCCTTAATTACTCATACCTATTAACAAAAATACGCACTAAATACGTACTAAAATATATATAGTTAATACTAACACGTACATATATATACATCTATTAAAAATACGTATCTAATACACATTATAAGGAAATACCAATATACTTACATTTATACCAATTAATGATTACATATATATACTAAATATATATAAATACATGTATACCCATTTTATATATAAAAATATATTAAGTATACCAATAAATAATTTCCTACATATTCTGAAATTTACATATACATTAATTAATATATATACAGATACATATACATTAAACATTAATTTAAATTACATAATTACATATACATGTTAATATATACATATACTATACATTAAATACCTACATACATACTAAGTAGATTAATTATATATATATAATGTACATACACATACTGAATACATATACTATACATATACGTACCCATGGATTAAATAACTATAATACGTATACACATTTATACCTACCCAAATACATACTTACATACATTATATATATATACATATATATATATATATATATATATATATAAAGAAAGAGGGATGGGGAGAAGAAGAACTTACTGGGGTTGGCCGGACTTGGCCGCCGGAGCAGGTCGGGGAGGAGCTCGAGAGTGGAGCTGTTGGAGCGGAGGAATGGTGGTGAAGGGGAGCAGCCAGCGGTCGGAGCGGTTCAACGCCGGAGCTCTCAGCAGAGGAAGGAGCAGCAGGGAAGGGATGGGGAAGGAGCTGCCGGATCGGGGCCGCTCGCCAGACTGTTTGATGATGATGGTGGTGAAGGTGTTTGGAGGATGATGGAGGTGGTTGTACTGCCGGAGTGATCGAGGGAGATGGGTGGCTGTACCGGGCAGTCGGGGATGGGTGGTTGAAGTGCCGGCGCTGGAGTGGGCAGGGACCGCCGGGTGCACAGCAGGTGGAAGAGCGGGCCGCCGGAGGGATGGATCGACTGAGCAATGGGGAGTTGGGGGCAGTCGGCTGCAGAGTGCAGTGGGGCGCCGGCCAGAGTAGTTGGCCGCCGGAGTTGGGAAACAGGGGGAGTCGGGTGAACAGTAGATGAATAGTGTTCCCCCCTTTTGCTTTATTTGAATTCAATGAATAAGAAATCAAAGAAGAAGGAGAAGGAAGGAGGAGAAAAAGAAGAAGAAGAAAAGAGAAGAAGAAGAGAAGAAGTTTACATACGTAGGAGAGAGGGAGGAGGCTTGTGAGGTGGGGGGAAACCTAGGTTGTCTAGGGATTAGGGTTTGAGGGTACAAGACATTAAATAGGATGAGGGGATTTTGATGGAGGGTGAGGATGCACTCATTGAATGAGTGGTCCAGATTGGACATGAAAAAATAATTCATGTAGGAAAAAATGCAATTTGGTCCACAAGTAAATAATCTTTCCATTAGGTCTTGGACAATGGGGGTGATAACACCTACAATTTGAATAATTGCAACTTAGCCCCTTAAATTCGAGAAATTGCACAAACACATAAAATGACGAAAATTTGGCGGGCGATTCGGGGTCCGGTGTTTTGTAGGGTCAGGGGGCACTGTAAAATCGGTATGGGCTCAATTTGCAGGGCACTGGAATTAAATTGGGATTTTAGAATTGGTTTAAATAGTATCCTCAATTTAATTAGAATAAAATACAAGTTGTGTTCAAGAATTAATTAGGAGTACATGGGGCCAAAATCAGGTCAGGTCATCAATACCAATAATGAAGAAGACTCAGAACAGAATATTACCCTAATTTGGGCCGCACGAAAAATAGGTCAAGATTGTCCCCAAATTCGATTGGAACGCACAACGATACAAAATAGGGATTATTTAAATAACGTCCGCGACGATTTTTGTGCCGCTAGAAACAATGCACAGGGAGCATAATTATGAGTTGCAAAAATAGCAGAATGGAAGGCGGGCATGTCTAGGGCAAGATTGTGAAATTTGTTGGAAGACAAAAGTCAGGATACTGCTCCAATTATCGAAACAAAGGCAATGCGCAATAATTAATTAAAATACTGTAATTAATTACAATCTTCAATAAATAAATTCTAAATAAATAATTAAATACAAAATTCCAAAATTCCTGACAGGTGTTCGTATACTGGCTTCTAGGTCAGTCTGCTAGCTAAAAATAAATGAGCACTGCATCTAATACTATATTTAATTACTCATCACACATAATTATTTAAATTAAAAAATATTATCATGCAATTATTTAATTGTAACTACCATAATATTAAATATTATAAAAAGTCGAAAATACCCCTGTTTTCGGAATGTGGTAGTGACAAGTCTACCCTCCTTAAAAGAATTTCGTCCTCGAAATTCAAAATCCTCATAGTAGCATTTAATCAGGCACATTATTATTTTTCCTCAAGGTTTAAATTCATCATCCATGAAATTGGGTTATAATCTACAATGTCCTTTCACAATTTTTCAAAAATTATAAAATTATTGCATCCCTGAAAATCCTCGAATAACATCAAAGTCCATTTTTATCAAAAATTTCCTGAAAGTTTTTAGTTAACGATTCAATACTCGAAATTTAATATCTAATCCTCAAATTTGATTTTTTTATCAATGAACAGATATAAAAATGTAATCTTGTTCCACAAGTTTGAATTTAAACGTTTATTCATCAAAAATTTTATTTCTCGATTTTCTCTTCCTCAAAATACCTACCAATGCGATACTTAAAGATTCTCCAATTGCAACATCTCATATAAAATTCTAAAATTCATAACTCGCAATTAAGATAATCTCCCAGAATTTCCAAATTTTTTTAATAACCAATTTAAATATGCCATAATCTTCCTGGAATTAATAGATCATAAATCTTGCCATGTTAAATTCTTGGCCCTTTATTTAAATCGATGTTTATCCTCGAATTTTTTTTTTTTTTTTTAATCATCTTGTTAATCATCTTGTCAAGTCACAACCCCTTTCTGAATCCTCGTCATGGTCAAACCTCGATAATCATGGCCAAAACTTCCTACAATCATACAACATGCAGCCTAAGGGAATATGTATGGTGTCTTGTCATGGTATTGCAGTCTCTATATCAGGGGTACCATTAACTACATTCTAACAAGAAATCATGCATACAAGCTACGGTACTAAGGTATCAGTCAATCAATCAAATAGATAGGAACAGAAGGAAGGAAATAACATAGCTTGCTAACACATTACCTGCGGTATCGGTCTCCTCGACCGTCATTGCAAACGCCCGCCCTGCTGGGGTGGTTCCCTTTGCGGGTGCTGAGCAATATACGGTTCCACAGGTAGCCTAACTAGATCTCTATAATCTGAAGTTGCACGCTGGCCGGGAAGATAAGGGGCTAGAAGACAATCCCTTACTCGATGTCCCGCAGCGCCACAGTGCAACAAAGTCCTAGCCTCGTTCTACAGCTCTCCCAAGGGTGACCTGGCTTCTTACAGAAATGACAAGTCTGCTGTGTCTCTCTTGGAGGCTGTTGCTGATTCTGCTCAACACGGACTGGTTCCTGGTACTGCGGTTGATACTGATACGCCCATGGATGCTGCTGGGTAGGAACTGGTGCTAGGTACTGCGGTGGATGCTGAAATGTCCATGGTTGTTGCTGAATATGAAATGGTACTTGGTACTGCTGTTGGTGCTGAATACGGGGATGCTTGGCTGGTCTTGTGCTACCATTCTTATCTCCAAAAGTATTGTGACTCCTCTTAGGCCTAAGATCCATATCCTCTTCTGCGATCTGAGCATCCATCAAGATAGCCTCATAGGTAGCGGTACGACGACCAGAAGTGCGTGACCTAATCTCTCTCGTCAGCCCCTTTCTAAATTTCCGGGCTCGATCTCCTGGGTCCCGAATCATAGACGATGCAAAACGGCTCAATCTACAGAATTCTGCAGCGTATTCGTCGACCGACATGTTTCCTTGAACCAAGTCATGAAACTGACTTTCCAAGGTTCCCAATGCCACGTCGGGAAAGAACTTCTCCTTGAAGAGCTCCTTGAAGGTCTCCCAACTAAGTCCTTATGCAGTAATTCTCGGCTCTGTGCGATACCACGTGAGTGCGATATCGAACATCTAACTGCCAGCGGCTTCTATCTGCAAGTTCTCCGGAATCTGGGTCAATCGCAGGCTCCTTTCTATATCCTCTAGCCAGTCGTCAGCGTAGAGTATTCCTTCGGTACCTTTAAACTCTCGAGGCATCATCCTCTTGAAATCCACTATAGTGCCTGATCTCTGCTGTTGCTGGCCAGGAAACTGCTGGTACTGTGCTACTCTCTCCAAAGCTTGGAGAGTCACTTGATGGGCATTCTCCATGTTTTCTTTCATCAGCTCGGTTTGTGCCTGGTGCGCTTCTGCTTGCACCCTCTGAGCCTCAGCTTGAACTCGCTGAGCGTCTGCCGTCACTTTCTGGGCATCTACCATGCCCTGGATCAAGGTAAACATCTGCGTCCCGTCAATGGGCAAACCTCCGGGAATCGGAGTCGGTGGAGGAGGAAGGTTGTCCGTCACAGCTGCGGCAATATTCTGAACAGGTGGGGGAGGAGGATCACCTACGTGCATCGGAGATGTAGGAGGAACTACGGCTGTCTGTCCATCAGGTGGAGAGGTGGCAGACCCCTCTAAAGCTGATGTTCCCGCTCTCATAGATCGTGTCTGCGGCGACATCCTGAAGACAGATCCCAAAGAATCAATTTAGGCAAAAATGCGATATCATCAAGGAAGGACAGTACAGTTCTAAAGAAGCAACATTCAAGATAAAAGATTGGAAATAAACCCTAGTTGATTGTACAGGTCAAAGATGCATCCATGGTCTGATACCTCTATCCTTATAGGTACCACAGTTCTATCACAAGCACACTCACTGCTAGCTTCCTTACCTACTGCAATCGTTGATACTAGTTATCCTTATCACTCAAGTGCATATCAAATGCAACACACCATACTAAGTACTGTTCTCTCTCTAATACAATCCTAGATGAACACCCAAGTCAGTTTGCAGTGAAATCACTATCATGCTCAAGCCAACATATCCTTACATATACACCTTATCTATTATATACTAATATATCTCTCTTACTATAAGATTTTATCCTCCAAACAAAGTCCTCGAAACTAACTCCTCGAAAAATTTACAGTAAAAATGCATACACTTTCCTCAAGGTTAATTATCTAAATACTGAAATAAAAATTTAATCACTCAAAAATCCTTACAGCTTGTTTAGGTTCATCAAATTGAATCTGAATTCCTCAAAAAGTTTTAATGACAATATCTCAACTTCTCAAAATTCAAAAATTTGAAATTCACTTTTAATCTTCAATTATAGATTTAAATCCACCTTCTGTAGTCCAATAGCTCTAATGTTAATCATTTTCACTGTCCTCATCATCATACGTCATCTGTTAATACCATAAATTAGTCTGCAAATTCATCTTGATATGAAATCAAACCCTACAATGGAACCAAAATCCTAACTTAATAACTAATCAACAACAATCAAATTCAATATCAATAAGTGAGAATGGACGAAACAAGGGAATGATTTTAAATTGGAATTAAAATAAGATTCTCAGGGGTCATCCCAGGAATCTCTCAAGAAATTGTGATTGAGTATTCGCTCTCGTCCTAATATCCTATGTCCTATATCCTATTGCAGGCACGCAGTAGTGTGAGCAAAGATGCCACACTACCACGACATCGCACAACTCGCGAAGTCTGACCTGCATGGGCCACCACTAAAAATGTGTCACGACCCGCACCCGGTTTAGGGGCACGAGTGCGTGGGTACGTCCAGCCTACGCCGTAGCATCGGCGGTAGAACACTGTCAAGGTCTTGATACTATCTAGCTAATGTCACACAAACATCCAATCTCCATAAAGAGGCACGGATGACACAAATAAACGAGCACATGCTCAATCACAGGATTACAGCACGATAAGATAACAAACAGAAATTTAATTAAATACAACACAAATCAAAGTAATAATCTAACTCAACAAATAACCAAGTCTCATCAAGAATGCCGAAGACAAATCCGGTACCAAATAGTCTACTTAAAGAACAAACTAAAAATAAAAATTTCCGGCTAGTCCTCCCGGAATCACAACTAGACTACCAAGTCTGCAGCTACTCACCATATGGTCCATACAGTGTCGGACAGCGGTCCTCTAAGGCATAGTCTGGAAAAATATTTCCAGTCAGGAAGGAGCAAAGCACAATCTCAAATAACAGTTCCATTTAATTGATAAGGACTATAAAGTAATAAACATGTCATGTTAGCTACTGAGAAGACAGTGAAATAAATGCAATGGCAATTAAGAGAGACAGGCAATGTAAAGAGACAGGCAATAGACAATATGATACAGTCAGTGCATGTATGAAAATAAAAAGAACAAGTATGGTATCATATACGGGTGATGTAGTATATGATTTTGAAATAGGGAACTGTAATCCATTCTAAGTGTTTGAAATAGTAGTTTCAAAATGTGATCGGCTTGGGAACATGTACGATAGCTACAGGGCCTGGCTAATCATGGGTGAAGAGCATGATTAACACTTACAATTTTCTATACTACAATAAGAGGTTATGATCACATTTTTTACTAACTACTTCCCCGCCCCCAACTAGTACTGTGGATCCAACCATGACACGTCACGATACACGAGCAAGTCCAGTCTATCATGTACGATGTCTAATATACATGTCGTGTACAATGTCAATACGATAATCAAGGTAACATCTCATGACTGCAGATCCAAGCTATACTAGTCCGTGTAGCACAGTGTCAAGGATTCAGATGTAATATTTCATGATTGTTGAACTTATAGAAATTATCAAAGAATTGGAAATTATCAGAGAATGTACTTGCCTCGGGTCCTTAGCTGGTAATTATGGATATCATGTTCCAGAGTATCCCCTGGGTAAACCAACAGTCCTATAAACATAACACAATATAACATTTGCATCAGAAGCTACTCTAACACACAGTCAAAACACTGGCCTCAGGGCCATGCCAGGCAGGGCACTAGTCAACTAGGGTCACCTAGTAGGATATACATAAACCACATTACACTTATTTAACTAACATATACTTTAATGCTTACAATATATATATATATATATACCAAATTTAGTACATATACAATATTTTATACATGCACCAATTCAAATGTATTTACAATATAGATATATATGCCTTTTAAATACATATTTGATTTATACTAGTTGAACATTATGTATGTATACTCATATACATGCCAAAAATATATTTTAGAATATATATATATATAGTCAACATTATCATTTAAATATACTAATACTAATACACCAAATTAAATTTATACTATGTATATTAGGAATATAATAAAAGCATGTACAAAATATATTTTTATACATATATACAAATTATATATGTTGAAAGCATATACATAGTGTATAAAAAACATAGATATATATATCAATTTATACAATACCAATAATGCATATACTAAGTACGTATTTATATTTATATCAACCCTGTTAAATATATACATATACATTATTCCTTAATTACTCATACCTATTAACGAAAATACGCACTAAATACGTACTAAAATATATATAGTTAATACTAACACGTACATATATATACATCTATTAAAAATACGTATCTAATACACATTATAAGGAAATACCAATATACTTACATTTATACCAATTAATGATTACATATATATACTAAATATATATAAATACATGTATACCCATTTTATATATAAAAATATATTAAGTATACCAATAAATAATTTCCTACATATTCTGAAATCTATATATACATTAATTAATATATATACAGATACATATACATTAAACATTAATTTAAATTACATAATTACATATACATGTTAATATATACATATACTATACATTAAATACCTACATACATACTAAGTAGATTAATTATATATATATAATGTACATACACATACTGAATACATATACTATACATATACGTACCCATGGATTAAATAACTATAATACGTATACACATTTATACCTACCCAAATACATACTTACATACATTATATATATATACATATATATATATATATATATATATATATATATATATATATATATATATATATATATATAAAGAAAGAGGGATGGGGAGAAGAAGAACTTACTGGGGTTGGCCGGAGCAGGTCGGGGAGAAGCTCGAGAGTGGAGCTGTTGGAGCGGAGGAATGGTGGTGAAGGGGAGCAGCCAGCGGTCGGAGCGGTTCAACGCCGGAGCTCTCAGCAAAGGGAGGAGCAGCAGGGAAGGGATGGGGAAGGAGCTGCCGGATCGGGGCCGCTCGCCGGACTGTTTGATGATGATGGTGGTGAAGGTGTTTGGAGGATGATGGAGGTGGTTGTACTGCCAGAGTGATCGAGGGAGATGGGTGGCTGTACCGGGCAGTCGGGGATGGGTGGTTGAAGTGCCGGCGCCGGAGTGGGCAGGGACCGCCGGGTGCACAGCAGGTGGAAGAGCGGGCCGCCGGAGGGATGGATCGACTGAGCAATGGGGAGTTGGGGGCAGTCGGCTGCAGAGTGCAGTGGGGCACCGGCCAGAGTAGTTGGCCGCCGGAGTTGGGAAACAGGGGGAGTCGGGTGAACAGTAGATGAATAGTGTTCCCCCCTTTGCTTTATTTGAATTCAATGAATAAGAAATCAAAGAAGAAGGAGAAGGAAGGAGGAGAAAAAGAAGAAGAAGAAGAAGAAGAAGAAGAAGAAGAAAAGAGAAGAAGAAGAGAAGAAGTTTACATACGTAGGAGAGAGGGAGGAGGCTTGTGAGGTAGGGGAAAACCTAGGTTGTCTAGGGATTAGGGTTTGAGGGTACAAGACATTAAATAGGATGAGGGGATTTTGATGGAGGGTGAGGATGCACTCATTGAATGTGTGGTCCAGATTGGACATGGGAAAATAATTCATGTGGAGAAAAATGCAATTTGGTCCACAAGTAAATAATCTTTCCATTAGGTCTTGGACAATGGGGTGATAACACCTACAATTTGAATAATTGCAACTTAGCCCCTTAAATTCGAGAAATTGTACAAACACATAAAATGACGAAAATTTGGCGGGCGATTCGGGGTCCGGTGTTTTGTAGGGTCAGGGGGCGCTGTAAAATCGGTATGGGCTCAATTTGCAGGGCACTGGAATTAAATTGGGATTTTAGAATTGGTTTAAATAGTATCCTCAATTTAATTAGAATAAAATGCAAGTTGTGTTCAAGAATTAATTAGGAGTACATGGGGCCAAAATCAGGTCAGGTCATCAATACCAATAATGAAGAAGACTCAGAACAGAATATTACCCTAATTTGGGCCGCACGAAAAATAGGTCAAGATTGTCCCCAAATTCGATTGGAACGCACAACGATACAAAATAGGGATTATTTAAATAACGTCCGCGACAATTTTTGTGCGGCTAGAAATAATGCACAGGGAGCATAATTATGAGTTGCAAAAATAGCAGAATGGAAGGCGGGCATGTCTAGGGCAAGATTGTGAAATTTGTTGGAAGACAAAAGTCAGGATACTGCTCCAATTATCGAAGCAAAGGCAATGCGCAATAATTAATTAAAATACTGTAATTAATTACAATCTTCAATAAATAAATTCTAAATAAATAATTAAATACAAAATTCTAAAATTCCTGACAGGTGTTCGTATACTGGCTTCTAGGTCAGTCTGCTAGCTAAAAATAAATGAGCACTGCATCTAATACTATATTTAATTACTCATCACACATAATTATTTAAATTAAAAAATATTATCATGCAATTATTTAATTGTAACTACCATAATATTAAATATTATAAAAAGTCGAAAATACCCCTGTTTTCGGAATGTGGTAGTGACAAAAGCGGTCTTGATGCGGAGAAGGTAGGATGTCCAATTTTGTGCTATAAGGGATTCACAGTACTTGCTTTATGCCCTTCGTTATCATCATACCAGAGCTGACAGGCTAGCTGACAAGCGAGTAGTTGCATAGCTGACAGGCGGGCTAGCTGACCAGAGACGAGTGACCATAAGGGCCTTTCTGTGATAGGGCAAAGCAAGACAAGGTTTTAGAATAGACCTAGTTACAAGCCATCTTACTTAATATGTTCGAAATAGGAAGAGACAATTGAAATAAAAGAATAATCACTATCGGAATCAAGAAAGCAAGAAAAGAAAGAAAGCGAACACTTTATTCCCTCCCAGTCAGAGCTAGCAATCCTGTCTCTTCTTATTCCTAAGAAGATTCTATTAGTGCAATAAAATATTAACTCAAATTTGATCATACTGGTGCTTATTCAAGTGCCAGTCTTTCGGCGTTCTTGTAGATTATAAAATTGGATTTTGATTGAGTTATTTTTATGAAGTAAAACTGTAAAAAAAAGGCAGGTCAAAGAATCCTTCCTTTTCTTCAAACTCTCCCCAATCAAAAATCCTTCATTTCATTCTCAAACGAGAATACAAGGAATTATAGTTTCATACAATATCTAGCTTGGTTTAAGGGAAGAAGGTGCTGTTAAGCCGTGTGTGCGCGTGTACCGAAAGAAATGTGTTCCATGGCCTCGGAAAGGGTTGAAGCGACAACGCTTTCTCTGACGATATAAAGGAGAAGCGCGCAGGCTAACATATTCGATAGAGATGAATAGCCAAACCAACCCAACAATCTCTGAGATCTGATCGGCGACCGGACCACCTATATTGACTAGTGAACACGGACCCGTGAACGAACAATACGTGTGAATGAAGAACAACATGAATGAGTTATGGGAATTGGTACTTCAGCACTGAGATGCATCTCTTGTTTATGGGTCCGGTCTTCGTGCCTCAGCTTGAAAGCACACCCTCTTTCTTCTTCTCTTGGCGGTGAGATTCGATGATATGGCTTCTTTGTTCTGTTTGAAAGTCACTGCTGATGCTGCGGCGTAGGCTGGGCGTTGCTCACTACTCGTGCCCTTATTTCGGGTATGGGTCGTGACACATTTTTAGTAGTGGCCCATACAGGTCCAAGAGTTGCATTTAAAGCAATATCGTAGTAGCGCTCACCTAGAGTACTACAACGAGCCTGCTTTAGGAAATAGGATTTAGGCTGATAGAATACTCGATCACAACTAGAAAATATTTCCAAATATCTATTTGCTATCCTCATATATTGAATGTTTGCTTTACTTTGGATAATTTTGTCCTTCTTTGATGATATCGTATCTTACTCAATATTGATTCCTTTGTTTAATCTATCTTCGGGATGCCGTCGAAGACGCATTCCCTGTCACGCCCCGATCTCCCGCAGGCAAATCGGCCGTTCCCGCTAGGCGGGAATCACCCTCGCCAGCGCTCCCGCGGAACGATCGCTTAACCCATTCGGGCGTGATGCCGCACGAGCGTGAGCCACGCCCGTGCAAGGCCATGGTTCATTGGATGGCGGCAAGAGTTCTAAGCCACAGAGTCGCACAGATTGTCCGAGTGCAGCGGAGTCATGAACGCATATCGATTCGGTAACAAGTTCTCTGAGTTGACAAATATAGCGGAAGCATTGAAACATAAGTTGAAGTAAGCAAGCTCTTTTATTGATATGAACATGTGTTACAGGCGGCGTATAGCCGAGATTACACGTCGCTCAAGCCTCTCTCTCCGAAACATAAAGCGTGCCAAGTGGCTACAATTTTGGAATGATTGTACAGGCGATGTTCAGGCGACGCTCCAACATTATGTCTTGTATATGTGCTTCGGTCCCGGATGCACCGTTGCAAGGCTTCAGAGGGAACTCCTGGCCTTAGCACGCACGAAGGAGGCATCCGCACCGAACGAGGTTCTCCCGCACCCTGCATACAAACTGGTGGATTATCAGTACATTGAATGCACTGGTGGGGAAGCTACTCGCCCGCTCGACAAATCCAAACACGTAATATAAGTTCCGTGCACAACTATCAAGTTGTCTTTCTAGTTGCCTTAGGATCAGTTTCATGCAAATATTAAATAGCCTATCGTGTCGGGCAGTGCGCCGTGCGATGTTTGAGAAAATACGGCGAGGCTTACCAACTTACCATCTCCTTCCCTGTCCAAGGCAAACATTGAGGCAAACATGTTAATTCACGCACGGGCAAGTATAACATTCAGGAGGCATATGCAAACACGAGGGTCATTTTAACATGATCGTTCAGATGTTCAGTTGTTCATTAATGCGATGCAGTGACTCGCACGCGGATAGCCGCTAAGCGAGGATGACTTATCTATATGAACATAATGTCGCTGGCATAGCCATAAAGGACAGTTTAGTCTCAGGGCGAAGTGACGTACAACGCGGGTGGCGAGCCCCGTCGCATAACACTTGCCGGGTAACATACGACTAACATACGTCCCGTCCGGATCGGATCGGTCCCAGTGCCCCGGTGACCGTCCGCGGAACTCAACATAACATACCTTGTGCACACAAGTTGTCCGCGATAATGCAGGTCAGGGTCTTATCCATATTCCATAGCTTGACATGATAATCATGAAACTTAAACTTAATCTGAATGAGCATATTGCTCCACGAGCTGGGATTCCATCAGTACATAACACGATCCTCGTTCAGATGCATACTTAGCATGATTATCATTCAAGTGTGATTCACGTTCAGTATTCATTCTTGCTTAATGCATTCCCCTGGTTCGGGGATATGCCTTGGTGACCTAACGGTCCCGGATACTTGCAGGTTCATTCAGGCACGGAACAACTACGTAGTAGTCTCCCGGGGTTTGGATGAAAACATGGCAACGTACAAGCAGACAAGCATGCGTTTCTAAGGAACATAAGTAAACACGTTTTGCTCGGACCCAAAGGTAAGCCGAGAGATGAAGCCGTTAGGGACTTGGCATGCGAGGGTCTGAATATAAGCAATATTTAATTTTTCATGTTCTAGCATAAGCAATACGAGTTGGGATTATTCTCTTAGCTAGGTGCGTTGGATTTATTAGCATGCAGGGGGTGAATCACCTAGCGACTAGCATAAATATTCCAGATTTTATGTGTGCTGGCTAAGCAAAGACAAGTTCACCGTAGCCACCCACCTTAGCGATGATTCGCCTCGGTAGAGCGATACGTCTGAGCGAGCCTCTGAAAGCCTAAGCCGGATTCCTGTAGGGACAAGTCTGGATATCCTTTGCATTCTCTTTGAGGCAAAGTGGGTCGGGACAGTTGCACTATTGCCGATTGAGTCGGCAGTCCGCTTGAGCGAAACGGGGTGTTACATTCCCAGCGCTCAGGCACAATGTCAGCGAGGTCGGTCACTTCGTCGCCTATGAGAGTAGCACCAGCAGACACTATTCCAACAGCTACATTCCAGAGGTCCACTTCACTGATCCAGTGGACATTTTTGCAGCATCTTTCGGGGCTGCTCCACCTCTGGTACAGAGGGCAGCGCCGACAATTTCAGGGGATCTTCCACCCCCACCACCCGCAGTCGATCTGACACAGATATTTATGCTCTTTCAGCAGATGATAGAATCACAACAGCGCCAATCAGAGGTTATGAGGCATGGCATTGTGAATTCTCATCAGATTGTGCTCGCCGCAGTTGAGAGAGTCATCTTAGTCTAGCCACAGATGGCACCACCTCAGTTCACCCGGCAGCAGCCGAGGCCGGGGACTATCATAGATTTCAAGAGAATGGGGCTGAAGGACTTTAAAGGCACTGAAGGGATTATTTATGCTGATGATTAGATAGAAGATATTGAGCGGAACCTGCGGCTGGCACAGATTCCAGAGAGGTTGCAGGTAGAAGCTGCAGGAAGCATGATGTTTGATATCGCACTGACTTGGTTCAGGACGGATCCCAGCATCTCAGCACCAGGACTTACTTGGGAAGCTTTTAAGGAGCTCTTCAAGAAAAAATTCTTTCCAGATGTGGCTCTGACATCTCTAGAGAGCCAATTTCAGTACCTCGTTCAGGGAGGTATGACGGTGATGCGTATGCAGCAGAGTATTATAGATTATGTCACTTTATGGAGGGGCATAACCCTAGAGGAAGATCTAGAAAGTTCAGGAAGGGCCTGGACAGGGAGATCAAATCACATATGAATGTAGATCCCACCGCTACTTTTGAGGGGATTCTGAGGCAGGCACAACGGACAGAGGATGATCTGGAACTTGGCTCTAAGAGGCCAAGAGACATAGAAGGATCCAGTACCAACACGGGTCCAATTAAGTGGCCTTATTTTCAGCAGCAGCACCAGAGGCACTTACAACAGCCGAGGCAGCAGTATCATGGACCAGCTAGAGCGTCGGTACAGCAGATGCACCAGATCCAGAGGCCAGCTATTTCTTGCCAATTCTGTAAGAAACAGGGATATGGATGGGATGCATACAGGATGAGATTGGGTCAGTGCTTATTCTACGGATCAGGAGACCATCAGTTGAGGGATTGTCCTAAGGTTCCAGCTCATCCAGCTTAGGGCGGAGCTCAGGCACAAAGATCACCCGCAATACCACCAGCGGGATAGCAGAGAGGACCTCCTCTACTACCACAACAATAACAGTTTGCTCAGCACCACCAGCAGCAGAGAGGTCCCCAGTGACAGGGGCGAGCTTTCACTTTGACCGTCGAGGAAGAGGAGCCAGCCAGTAATGTTATCTCAGGTTTAGTCTATCTTGATTCTTTTCCAGCTCATACTTTATTTGATTTTGGTGCTTTACATAGTTTTGTATATGTATCTTTTACTCTGAAATATCCCCTTGAGACTGAACCGTTAGTGAGGACTTGCAAGATCATGACCGGGGGTGGCATTATCCTGATCAGTGATGTTTGCAAGAATCAGAGAGTTTCTTTGGAAGGCCAAGAGTTGAGCGTGTGTCTACTCGTAATGTCACTTCTGAGCTACGATATAGTACTCGGGATGGATTGGTTGAGTAGGCACCATGCTAGTATAGATTGTCGTAGAGGCTGAGTTTTTTTCAGGCGCCAGGAGAGTCAGAGTTTGAGTTCATCAGAGGAGCAACAGGGCAGAGCGAAGGAGATTTCTGTGGAGCTTTGGTAAAAGAGAAGGAGCCGCCACATCTATTGATTGTTGAGTATATGGACGTCTTTCCAGAGGAGTTGCCGGGGTTGCCACCAGACAGAGATTTGGAGTTCTTTATAGACTTGGTGCCAGACGCACAACACGCCTATAGAGTTAACAACAACGAACTGGCAGAGTTGAAGAAGCAGGTGGATGAGTTGCAGGACAAGGGCTTTATCCTTTCCAGTTCATCACCGTGAGGTGCTCCGATATTATTTGTATCGAAGAAGGATGGGTTGGTACGCATGTGTATAGACTACAGGGCACTCAATAACCTCACTATCAAGAATAAATATCCGTTGCCATGAATTGACAATTTATTTGATCAGTTGAGCGGAGCGAAGGTATTCTCAAAGATAGACTTGAGGTCGGGGTACCACCAGGTGAAAGTGAAGAAGGAAGACATTCCGAAGATAGCTTTCAAGACTCGGTATGGGCAGTTTGAGTTCTTGGTGATGTCGTTTGGGTTGACCAATGCCCCGGCGATATTCATAAACCTGATGAATAAGGTATTTCATCAGTACTTGGATCAGTTTGTGGTAGTATTCATTGATGATATACTAATTTTTTTGAAGACCCAGGAGGAGCACGAGAAACACCTGAGGATAGTTCTAAAAACCCTCAGGAAGGAGAAGCTATATGGAAAGCTTTTGAAGTGTGAGGTTTTCCTTGAAAAGGTTGAATTCCTCGGGCATGTGATTACAAGAGATGGGATCTCAGTAGACCCGAAGAAGATTTTAGCAGTTGAGTTGTAGTCTACCCCGAGTTCAGTGGCGTAGATCAGGAGTTTCCTTGGCTGGCAAGCTATTATCGGAGTTTATTCAGGATTTTTTAGGATTACGGAGTCGATCACTAGACTAACCAGAAAGGACGTAGAGTTCGTCTGGACTAAGGATTGTCAGTCTGCTTTTGAGGAGATAAAGAAGATATTGACTACAGCTCCAATATTGGCATAGCCATCAGGAATATGAGAATTTTCTATATATATTGATGCATCGGGTAAGGGTTTGGGTTGTGTATTGCAGTAGAACAGGAAGGTGATTGCCTATGCTTCCAGGCAATTACGCCCGTATGAGAAGAATTATCCGACCCATGACTTGGAGTTGGCAGCGGTTATTTTTGCTCTTAAACTGTGGAAGCACTACTTGTATGGAGAGTGAGTAGAGATCTTTACAGACCATAAGAGCTTGAAGTATGTGTTTACACAAAAAGAGCTCAATATGAGGCAGCGATGGTGGTTGGAGTTGATGAAGGACTTCGATATTGCTTTGTAGTACCATCCAGGGAAGGCCAACGTAGTCGCGGATGCCTTGAGCAGGTATCCAGTGGCTATGTATTTGACGAGGGACAGACATTTAATGGTCGATCTTGATAGCTTGGGTATTGAGGTATTAGTTCCTGGAGTTGCAGCACAGATGTGGGTACTTCAAGTACAGTCAGAGTTGATGGACCAGATTATAGCCGCACAGTTCGAGGATGAGTCTCTGAGGAGCATTAGAGCACATGTTCGGATGGGATTGGCAGAGGACTTCAGTATTGTAGATGATGGATCATTGCGGCACAATACCAGATTGTGTATGCCGAGTGGAGCGTTGCGCGAGGAGATTCTTCAGGAGGTGCATCGATCTCAGTACTCTATACATCCAGGTGCCAACAAGATGTATAGGGACATGAGAGAGCATGTTTGGTGGTATGGTATAAAGCAGGAGGTGGCTAACTTCGTATCTAGATGCTGGTATGCTAGCAAGTAAAGGCAGAGAGACAGAGGCTAGGTGGATTGCTTTAGCCTTTACCCATTCCAGAGTAAAAATGGAAGCATGTGACGATGGACTTTGTTTCATGACTTCCGCGTTCTCTAGGAGGTAAAGATGTGATTTGGGTTATCGTAGACAGGTTGATCAAATCAGCAAACTTTCTGCCATTCAAAGTTGGTACGTCTACAGAGAAGCTCGCGGAGATGTATGTGTGTTAGATAGTCAGATTACATGGAGTTCCTGTGAGCATAGTCTCGGATCGAGATAGTCGCTTCACATCCCACTTTTGGAGGAGTTTGCAGGCTAGCTTGGGCACTCAGCTCAAGTTCAGTATCGCATATCACCCTCAAACAGACGAACAGTCGGAGAGGACTATCCAGACTCTCAAGGATATGCTACACACATGTATTTTGGATTTTGGAGGCTCTTGGGTGTATCATCTTCACTTGGTAGAGTTTTCTTATAACAACAGTTACCAGGCCAATATCGAGATATCACCATTTGAGGCATTGTATGGACGGAGATGCCGTACTCCATTATCATGGGATGATATTGGTGAGAGATCCTTATTCGGACCAGAGATGGTCGTGGATGCAGCTGAGAAGGTAAAGCTCATCAGGGATAGACTTCGGGTGGCGCAGGACAGACAGCGGCATTAGGACGATAGCTACCAGAGACCATTGGAGTTTAAGGTATAGATTTTGTTTATATTGCATGTGATTGCTTGTTTTTGTTAGAGTGCTAAGTCTGTGTTTCTTGCTAGGTTGGCGATCTGGTATTCTTGAGGATTTCTCTGACACGGGGTACGATTCGCTTTGGTGGAGGCGGGAAGCTTAGTCCACGATACATCAGACCCTTCGGTGTTCTTGAGAGAGTCGATGCAGTAGCCTACAGATTAGACTTGCCACCTGCATTAGAGAGAGTGCACAATATGTTCCACGTGTCCCAGCTGAGACGGTACGTGGCAGATCCTAGCTATGTACTAGATCACTCGGAGATCGAGGTTGGTCCGACACTCAGCTACCCAGAGTAGCCTGTGAAGATTTTGAACCGTAGGGAGAAGGTCCTGCGGAACCAAACGATTCCTTTGGTGCGCTCGCATGGAGGCATCACTCACCAGAAAAGAGTACCTGGGAGCGATAGGCCGATATGCGCGAGCGATATCCTTATATGTTTTAGCCGTGAGGTATAATCCTTTCTTGTTCGTATTGATTGTTTGTTAGTTAGTTCTTCCTTAATTTCGATGACGAAAATTTTCTAAGGTGGGTAGGATTGTCACCCTTACTTTTTCAGCTAGGGATAGTTTGGGAATTTGGCATGGGTATTTAATTTTAGGAATATAATATTGAATAATTATGTGATGGTTGTATAATTTATTTAATTAAGTTGAGCTATGATTATTAGACTTGTATTAATTGGTAATTAGAGACTTGTGTCATTTGTTAGTTAGTTAGTTAGAGAGACTAGCCAATATTAGATTTGGCACATATGGACCTAATTAGATTTTTTTATGACAATTAGTGAGCCCAACTTGGACCTAAGCCCATTAGTCATTCCACTAATTAAATTAAGGAGAATTAGTTTAATTATAATTAGTTAGAGACTTCCAAATATACCCACCCTTAATTATTTCTTATAATACATCATGTAGGGGTATTTAGGACCTTAGCATGTAGCTTGGGGAAGGAGGAAGGGTCGGCCACTTGAAGAGGGGCTCTCCTTCTCTTTCCTCCTCATTTGTATTTCAATTTTGATCCAAATTCTAGATCCCCAATTTCCCTCCATTGATTTTCTACACAATTCACCACCAATTCCTTCTCAAATTCATCACTCTTGGAGCCTTGGAGCTTGGAGAAGCAAGAAGCACAAGGAGAAGGAGCTTTGGAGCTAGAGATCGTGTCCGGATCGTGTCCAATTATATTTTTATTGGGAATCCATCTTCCAATTAATAATTCCTAAAATTTCCTCTCATTATGACTTCTTAATCATTCATACCATTAGGAATGACCCCATGGCATAGGACTACCTATAGGAACAAGTTTTAGGCTATTTGGCTATGTATTTTGAGTTCTATGTGATGTTTTGTGTGCATGTTGGGGGGAATTATGAATTTGATACATCAATTGTGTGTTATGAGACCATTTAGATCTAATTAGACTTAGATCGGGATTATGGGACTACGTACGCGTCCACAAATGGATACGTGTAGGCCGTATCACGGTATTTTGAGATACAGTGTGATACAGGGGTCAAATTTGGGTGTTTTGCACAATTACTCATCATTTCTTATAGTAGCAAGTTACTTAGGTAGGATTATGATGATATGGATATGCACAATGAGTATATATAGTGTATTAGAGATTTTGACTCTTGGTTGAGGGTGTATTCTAGAGTACCACTTGAGGGAACACCAAGTATTTGATTTAATGCATTAAAGGAATATTATGGTAGTGTATATGATTTAAGAGGATACACACACACACATACACACACATACACACATACACACACACACATATATATATATATATGTATATGTGTGTGTGTGTATGTGTGTGTGTTCTATATGTGTGCGTATTATTGGGGTTTTGGTGATGGACAGTAGAGGAAATGGAGCTCGGGCAGATCATTTGAGTGCGCATAAGGTTTATGCTCCAGGAGAGATTTAGTATGGGGAGCAGTGCTACTGTTGTTGTGGTTTTCGGGTTGTAAGTGTCACTACCACATTTTCTAGGAATTGATATTTTAGTTATTTCATAATTAATTAAATATTGTGCATGTTGTATAATTAATTATTATATTATTTAATTATTGTTTGATGTTAGTTTATTATTTTGGACTTATGTTAGTGGACCTACCTAGCTTAGATTAGATCCATGGACCAACATTTATATTTTGTTAGATTTGAGCCCAATTAGATGCCCATTCATTAGGAGGATAATTAATTAACTTTAACCCATTAGACTAGAACCTTTCCTCCTTAATTATTTCTTCATGAGAGGCCCCAAGGGGTATGTTAGACATTTCATAGAAACTTGGGGAAGGGTTTAGTGGCCAGCCTATATATAATTAGGAGAGAAATTTCTCTCTCCTCTTTTCATTCCAAATCTAGATCTAGAATTTCCCTCAACCAAATTTCTTCATTCCCATATCAAATCCCTACCAAATTTCTTCCTAAATCCTTTCCAAATCACCATTGGAGGCTAGTAGAGCAAGGATCTAGAAGGAGGAAGCAAAGATCTACAAAGAGAAGTAAGGATCTACAAGTTGGAGGCTAATTTCATTAATTTTGGAGATTGTATTTGGAATACATCTCCCAATAGGTACAATTCAGTTTTTATCCTTTAATTAGACTCTAAATTTGTGTTTTAACTATTTGGAACCACCCCATATAATGAGGCAACCCATAAAAATTAGAATTAGGTTCATAGGAGGCCTATGGAGGAAGTTATGGTGTGTTTTATACCAATTTTGGAGAAATTCCGAGATTGACACATGTTGTGTTTGTTAATTGGTTAATTAGACCAAATTGACATGTGCTTGATTATTTGTGGCTAGTGTCATATCCATAATTGGATACGTGTAGGCCGTATCCCAACAATTTGGTGATACGTATTAAATTTTGGGGATTTTTTTCTGACACGGGTTTTGTGCATGTCACATTTTGACACAGACACGTAGATATGTAATTGACTCTTCGTATTGTTCATATATACTATTTTAGACTTGTTCGTATCCTTCGGGGTACGTTTGGTTGTGTGGTGGACTCGTATAGCAAGCGTATCATAGATCTAGTGTGATACGGGTACGATGCACTCCATGTGTTTGTTGATTTCATTTCTATATTCAATTATCTTGTGTATAGCTATTAGTATATTAATTATCATAGTATATATATATATATATATATATATATATATATATATATATATATAGACTTGTATATGTATATGTATATGTATCTCTTTTATATTACATAGTTATGTATATATAGCCATGTGTATATGTGCTTATGTATGTGTATGTATAGTTATAGATATATATCTACTATATATTAGTGTTATGTTTATATGTGAGTAAGTAGTTATATATATATATATATATATATATATATATATATATATATATATATATATATATATATATATATATATATATATATATATATATATATTTCTACTTAACCTTAAGTGTTTGAGTGTGTTTATGTTACTTATGACTATGTATCCATATATCGATATCGCATTTGGTTCAAATCCAAGGTATCCACTTAGCTTTAGATTAGTTAAAAATTATATTGTTGATGATTATATATGCATAATATGATATTTTCATATCTATTGTTTGCGTATCTTGAGATACGGTATCTTAGTGATTTCATAGTATCCTAGTTTAGTTAGTGTGGCCTAGTTCATAGTGTATGGACCCAATATCCTAGAGATAGACTCATACAACCTAGAAATAAGTAGTTTGACCAAGTTTGACCAGTTTTATCTAGAGTTGACCTAGTTTGACTATTTTGACTTAGAAATGGCTATTTGACCTAGATGTTGACTAGTTTAACTTATTTTTATTCTGAAACCTTGTATTGATATAATATTCCATATCTAGGTCTTTGAGGCACCGTACCGGACATCTGTGATACTGTTTACCGGATTTCAGGCGAGTACATTCTCTGATAGTTTCTCATTTTTGATACCTCTATGTTCCTTGTATCTAGTGTAGATATCCTTAATTTTTTAACACGATGGTTACACGGATTGGTATATCCGGATCTCGTCATGAAATATCATTCCTTGATATTTATGGTGTATCTTGTGCAAGCATTGTTTCAATGTTCTTCTTGTACATGTACAGACATTGATTCATGAGTAGAGTAGCGCCCTTTCTTGTGGAAACCCGTGTTATAACGTACCATGGTTGGATCCACTATACCAGTCGGGGGTTGGGGAGTATGTAGTGTAGATATGTGATCATACCCTCCTTGTATAAAGTCTTGTTCATTGAATAGTGTTAATCATATACTGCACGTATGATTAGCCAGGCTATTAATCTTGTATCAAGTTGTCACGCCCCAGTCCCAAAATATCGAGGGATTAGCCACGTGGCAATGGCCAGCAGCACAACTCTAATAAAAAAAACCCAATTTAATAGACCCGTTAGAGTGCACTTAAGCTGTAATACATAAAAATGGTCTATGAATACCTATCACAGTTTATATATCTAATCTCATCCACAATAAGCAACGAAATCACAAAGAGACAAATCCAGTCACAATAATATAAAATGATCTGTCCAATCAAAGCAATATAAATAATGTCACGGGGAACAACCCGTCATCAAATTGGAAAGGAAAATAAATCCAAGTATAATATCCAGAAGTCACTACAAGATCAAATATCTAAGAACAATAAGCATAAATAATAAATGGTGAGAATATTGTGTGCTCACGAGAAGTCCTCTGGAACAACCTCATCTTCTGCAACCTGTACGTCTCCAATAGCAGCACCTGCCCCATAAACCTCGGAATAGCTCTCCTCGTCTACACCTGGGGACATAATCCGGATCTAGGTCCTCAGGGGACATAGCAAGGTACAATAAATACTCAAGCCAAATAAAATACAACAAGTAAATATAAACAGATCCTCAGGGCAAGCTATATAACCAGCTAAGTGAAATACAAATGAGAGCATCACTAGTACTCAGACTGAAACCACTACAAGCTCTGTGTCGGGGAGCCGGTAGCAAGAATATCAAGTAACGGGCCAAGCTCTGGAATAGAGGCCAAAGCACCGCAATAATAAATATATATGTATGTAATAGCTTGTAGCTTGTGTGTCTCTCCCCCACCCAATATAATCTCATGTCTCATGTCCATGACGTCTCATGTCCATAACACGCAAGATCATAACCTCTAGCTAGTACAATGAGTCATAGTAATATCCATGTAATATGCAAGTCTCATATCACAAATCCTGTAAGCCTATACAGAATCACCATGAATATCTTAGGAAAGATTATGTCACATAAAATAGTGTCAAGTATCCTACGGTATAGCGTAGTTGGTAAAGCAAGTAAGTAAAATATAGGATCACAGAATCAACTCTCTAAGTGACGTTGCACGACTCCGCGTACGGCATCGACACCCGAATCTTATTCGGACGCTAAGCAATGTCTCACGGTCCTAGATTGAACAGATACATCACAGAAGTATACATAAAAAAAGAACACAAGCAAGTAATATAATAGGATCTCTGACGTCTCATGTCCATAACACAAACAAGCAAGTAATATACACTTGCTTGGGTTCTGAACTCCGTCAATTGCTCCTGGGAAAGTAGAATCTGCACGTACACCTCCAGATGCTGAAACAAATATCACCAATTCTCAGAATACTTGAAATAGCTAGGATTGACTACCCATAAGTCTAATTTGGACATAGGGGCAAAATTGACAGTTTTTGGTTAAAGCGGGGTCCACATGTGGCCTACTTCGCACCGTAAAACGTGTCAAAGACAAAGTTCTCCAAATTCATCAAACTCAGTCTCTATGATTCCAGAACGACAATATGAACCCAACGGAACATCCATAACTGGATTCCGATGAGCCGATCACGAAATCGTCCATCATGTGAAACCGTAGGGCCCACGAAATGATGTTTCGTCAACGTTCTCAGAAATGAACCAAACTTGGGTCACAGGACCAACGTAATGCTGCGAATCCAATGGCGCAAGTTTTGTTACGAAACGACAAGCACACACGAAGTTACAGCGAGTGTCAGAAAAGGCCGATACGGTATTTTTCGGCGGATACGCGTTGATTCCGGTGTTCACGCACATCCAAATCAAGTTCCACGAAAGCCCGTAGGTTCGCGTTTACGTTACGCACCTTTTGATGCAACTCACACACGATAAAGTTGCCTCGTTTGGCAGGACGTACCCCATATCGCAAGATTTTTGGTGTTTTAAAAATAAGTTTTTGGTCATTTTAGAACAAGAATAATTTAACCATTAAAGCAAACTAATAAAAACTAAAAGAACAATAAAAATCTTAGTTATATTGTGAAGAAGTCTCTTCAATTATATTTTGAAAATAATTAACGAGTTGGTGGCAAATTGGACATGAACATGGGGGTTTGGACTGAAATTCTGAACTATTTCTGAATAGTTTTTCGGCCAACTTCCGGTCGATTTTTCGATCAAACCGGGGTGCCTAAATTAATTCCACTTGAAGAAAATCCTAGAGGGTTAGGTTGTGAACATACCAGCGAAGACGGGATGCAAATCGAACGAGCGAGGAGGGCGGTGGCTATGCGCGAACTAGGGGCCGAAGTTGTGTTATTGTGCGCACGGGTGCGGGGGGGGGGGGGGGTGGGGGACGGACGGCGGCGGGACGGCGGGGCTGCGGTCTGTCGGCGGCAGGCGGTCGTCGGCGGCGCGGCTCCGGCGGTGGTGATGGTAGAGGGTGGTGGAGGTGGTGATGGTTAAAGTGGATTTTGTTGTATGTTGTATATATAGGATGGGGAAGGGTCTGTACGTGGAAATAAGGGTAGGGGGAGTTAGTTTAAGTTGATTTAGGATTTGGTTTTGGGTTTTGGGTTTTGGGTAGGGTTTGGGTTATTGGGTTTGGGTAGGGTTTGGTTTTATTTCTATTTTTTTTCTTTTGTTTTATTCTTTTATTTATTCAATAATTAAATGCAGAAAATTTCCAAAAATAGGTCATTGGAAAAATTCTAGAAAATTTATATCTCCTCCAATAAATAATCTACAACCTATTTATATTAATTAAAAATATATTTACTAAATATTAATAAATATTAAAATAATTAAACAAATCCATAAATTTTATTTTCTACATAATATTAAATTGGGAGCGTACAGAGGGTTTAAATAACGCAACTCGAGGGTCATGTGCATAATAGGACAAGTTAGGCTCATAACATGAATTTAGTTGGAAGCAATGGGTTGGTGTGGCATGTTAAAATCGTACGCCACAACTAAATGGTTAATTAATTATCGTTTTCTCGTAATTGTGTCGCAAAAGTTGTGCGACCAAAATAAGCCATGAGATTGCAAATTTGTGAGAGACAGTCATGGCAGGAGCCTAATTTGACTCGTCTAAGTCGAGCATGCTAGGTTGGTTGGAAGGAAAAGGCTAGTGTTGCACTCAAGATTTTAAAACCATGGGGGTTAGTTTCTAAAGTTTAATTAAATTATCGAGTAAATATTAAAATAAAATAAAAATATTAACAATTACCAAACTAACCCTATGTAAAAATCAGGGTGCTCGCAATCTACCCACCTTAAAAGAATTACGTCCTCGTAATTAAGAAAAATAAAACGTAACTGCTCAGGAAAGTTTTGCTCCAAAAGAGATGACGCGGTTGCATGACATTTGTTGAAGCACGACACTAAGGATAAAGGACTACGAACAAGGGAAAAATTAAGAGGAAGAGTGAGGGTTTTGTTCAAGCAGAACACGTAGGGAAGCAATAAAAACTTCTCCTAGGAAATAAGAGATGAGTAACTCAAGAGTAAAGGAGTCTGATTAGAGCGAGGATCAACAACAACTTCTGAAAACTTGGGTACCACTTACATATTACTAATCTAGACTAACAAGTTTATGCTAACATAATACTAGGTATAGGTTAGGGAATGGAACTAACAGGCACATGCTAAAGTATTACTAGGAATATTCGTTACTATAGCTAGCTATGATAAGGCTAAATCTTACACATATTCGCTACTCCTCGAGACCGTGCATCTTCCACTGTCATCGCAAAAGCTTGTCCACATCCCTATGGTGGTGCCCTCTGCTGTTGCTGGGCCTGTTGGAAGAGTATTGCCTATGGTGCCAAGGGTGGCCTTGGCTGATATCCTCCTGGTGCTGGTGGTCTGAATCCTCCATCTTCCACTTGTGATGCTCCTGGTGCTAGATAAGCTGGTCGATGTGGCTGCTGGAGTGGCTCCGGTGCTAGTAAAGCTAGTCGGTGAACCATTGGTGTTCCTCTCCGGTGCTCAGGACAATCCCTGGCTGAATGCTGACTGGATCCGCAAGCTAAATATAATCCCAATTTGCATTTGCATTCTCTCTCAATATGGCCTACCTTGCCACAGTAGTGACAAGTTGGAAGGGATGTGGCTCGTGATGCTGCTCTCTGTGGTGTACTCATTTGGGGTCGCTTTGTAGGCTCCCCATGTGGTGCTCGAGCTGGTACTAATGCGTACGATCTCTTTTGGCTGGACTCCCTCCTGTGGATGCGCTCCATGCGTCGAGCTGCTACAAGGACGTCCGTATAAGAAGTAGGTACAACTGTGCCAATCTGTCTCTGTAGTTCAAAGCTTAGTCCGTCAAAGAATTTCTCCGCCTTTTCTTCTTCTGTCGGGATCAGTGTAGGGTCGAACAGTTGAATCAAGCAAGATGTATGTCAAGAAATTTATTCGAGTCCGATATAGAGGTCAAGAACGTGTCAACATGTGGATGAGATCCTATAAATTTATTCTTATCCTAATCGCAGGCTTGCTCGGTCCCTTAGTTGAAACCAAAGCAATATATTCGTAGACCTGCATGGGCCGCCACAGAAACCATGTTATGCTCCAGTCCCAAAATATCGAGGTACTAGCCACGTGGCAATGGCCAGCAACACAACTCCAATGGCAAACCTAATTTAATAGACCCGTTAAAGTGCACTTAAGCTGTAATACATAAAAATGGTCTACGAATACCTGTCACAGTTTATGTATCTAATCTTATCCACAATAAGTAACAAAATCATAAAGAGATAAATCCAGTCACAATAATATAAAATGATCTGTCCAATCAAAGCAATATAAATAATGTCACGGGGAACAACCCTTCATCAAATTGGATAGGAAAATAAATCCAAGTACAATATCCAAAAGTTACTACAAGATCAAATATCTAAGAACAATAAGCATAAATAATGAATGGTGAGAATACTGTGTGCTCAAGAGAAGTCCTCCGAAACAACCTCATCCTCTGCAACTTGTACGTCTCCAATAGTAGCACCTGTCCCGTAAACCTCGAGATAGCTCTCCTCGTCTATACCTGGGGACATAATCCGGATCCAAGTCCTCAGGGGACACAGCAAGGTACAATAAACACTCAAGCCAAATAAAATATAGCAAGTAAATATAAAAAGATCCTCAGGGCAAGCTATGTAACCAGCTAAGTGAAATACAAATGAGAGCATTACTAGTACACAGGCTGAAACAACTACAAGCTCTGTGTCGGGGAGCCGGTAGTAGGAATATCAAGTAATGGGCTAAGATCTGGAATAGAGGCCAAAGCACCATAATAATAAATATATATATGTTTGTAATCAGCCTGTAGCATGTGTGTCTCTCCCCATCCAATGTAACCTCATGTCTCATGTCCACGATGTCTCATGTCCATAACACGCAAGATCATGACCTCTAGCTAGTACAACGAGTCATAGTACTATCCATGTAATATGCAAGTCTCATCTCACGAATCCTGTAAGCCTATACAAAATCACCATAAATATCTCAGGAAAGATTCTGTCACATAAAATAGTGTCAAGTGTCCTACAGTATGGCGTACTTACTAAAGCAAGAACGTAAAATATAGGATCGCGGAATCAACTCTCTAAGTGACGTTGCACGACTCCGCGTACGGCGTCGACACCCGAATCTTGTTCGGACGCTAAGCAACGTCTCACGGTCCTAGGTTGAACAGATATATCATAGAAGTATATATAATAAAAGAACACAAGCAAGTAATATAACAGGATCTCTGCAGGTTTGGCAAGGTACACTTGCCTGGGTTCTGAACTCCGTCAATTGCTCCTGGAAAAGTAGAATCTGTACGTACACCTCCGGATGCTGAAAAAAATATCACAAATATTCTCAGAATACTTGAAATAGCTAGGATTGACTATCCATAAGTCCAATTCGGACACAGGGGCAAAATTGACAGTTTTGGGTCAAAGCGGGGTCCACATGTGGCCCACTTCGCACTGTAAAATGTGTCGAAGATAAAGTTCTCCAAATTTATTAAACTCAGTATCTATGAGTCCAGAACAATAATATGAACCCAAAAGAATATCCAGAACTAGATTTCGATGAGCCGATCACGAAATCGTCCATCATGTGGAACCGTGGGGCCCACGAAACAACGTTTCGTCAACGTTCTCAGAATCGAACCAAACTTGGGTCACTGGACCAGCGTAATGCTATGAATTCAATGGAGCATGTTTTGTTGCCAAACGAGAAGTGCACACAAAGTTATAGTGAGTATTAGAAAAGGCTGATACGGTATTTTTTGGCGGATACGCGTTGATTTCGGTGTGCACGCACATCCAAATCAAGTTCCGCGAAAGCCCGCACGCCCGCATTTATATTACGTACCTTTTGATGCAACTTATACACGATAAAGTCGCCTCGTTTGGCGAAACGCACCCCGTATCGCAAGATTTTGGGTGTTTTAAAAATAATTTTGTTGTTGTTTTGGAATAATAATAATTTTACCATTAAAGTAAACTAATAAAAACTAAAAGAACAGTAAAAATATTGGTTATATTGTGAAAAAGTCCCTTTAATTATATTTTGAAAATAATTAACGAGTTGGTGGCAAATTGGACATGAACATGGGGGTTTGGACTAAAATTCTGAACTATTTTTGAACAGTTTTTCGGTCAACTTCTGGTCGATTTTTCGATCAAACCGGGGTGCCTAAATTAATTTCACGTGAAGGGAATCCTAGAGGGTTAGGTTGTGAACATACCAGATGGGATGTGAATTGGACGAGCGAGGAGGGAGGTTGCTATGCGCGAAGTAGGGGCCGAAGTTGTGTTGTTGTACGCCCACGCGGGGTGGGGCGAACGGCGGTGCGGCGGCGTGGGGCTTCGGAGCATCGGCGCGACGGGGCGGGACGGTAGCGCTTCGGTGCGGCGGAGGGGCTGCGGTCGGTCGGCGGCGGGCGATCGTCGGCGGCGCAGCTCCGGCAGTGGTGATGGTAGAGGGTGGTGGAGGTGGTGATGGTTAGGGTGGGTTTTGTTGTATGTTGTATATATAGGATGGGGAAGGGTCTGTACGTGGAAAGAAGGGTGGGGGGAGGTAGTTTAAGTTGATTTAGGATTAGGTTTTGGGTTTTGGGTAGGGTTTGGGTTATTGGGTTTGGGTAGGGTTAGGTTTTATTTCTATTTTTTTCTTTTGTTTTATTCTTTTATTTATTCAATAATTAAATGCAAAAAAATTCAAAAATAGTTAGGTCCTTGAAAAAATTCTAGAAAATTTATATCTCCTCCAATAAATAATTTACAACCAATTTATATTAATTAAAAATATATTTACTAAATATTAATGAATATTAAAATAATTAAATAAATTCATAAATTCTATTTTCTATATAATATTAAATTGGGAGTGTGCAGGGGGTTCAAATAACGCAACTCGAGGGTCATGTGCATAATAGGACCAGTTAGGCTCATAGCATGAATTTAGTTGGAAGCAATGGGTTGGTATGGCGTGTTAAAATCGTACGCCACAACTAAATGGTTAATTAATCATCGTTTCCTCGTAATTGTGTCACAAAAGTTGTATGACCAAAACAAGACATGGAATTGCGAATTTGTGAGGGACAGTCATGGCAGGAGCCTAATTTGACTCGTTTAAGTTGAGCATGCTAGATTGGTTAGAAGGGAAAGGCTAGTGTTGCACTCAAGATCTTAAAATCATGGGGGTTGGTTTCCAAAGTTCAATTAAATTATCGAGTAAATATTAAAATGAAAAAATTATTAACAATTACCAAACTAACCCTATGTAAAAATCAGGGTGCTCACACAAGTTCCTAAGCCAATCACATGTTAAAGCTGGTACTCACTCACATAGTCATTAGTATTTTTGTCATTGCCATATTGTTCATTCTTGTATTTAATTCCAGTTTTCCTTTATTGTATATCTCTTGTATCCACATATTGCATCTTGTATATTCACATCTATTACTGTTATATAGTTTATATCATTGATTAGAACTGTTGTTAGAGATATACTCTGCTCCTTTCCTGACTGGATATATTTTTCCAGATGACACTGGAGAGTGGTAACCCACTCATTACGGACCTCAGGATGTTGTGGGCTTAGAGCCAGAGACCTTGGCTCAGGAGAGTCTCATCCCGACTGAGACAGACGACCCAGGACTTGTAGCATCTTAGTTATTCCTTTGTACTGGATTTGTCTTCAGCTTACTTTTATTAGTATCTCTGACTCATTTGTTATTATTTGACTCATGAGTTGTATTGTGACTATTCTATTCTTTTATCATATTCGTGCTTATTTCCATTTATAGATCTGTGATTGAGTATATTTGATATTATGATGGTGGCATTGTTATGTCGTGATTATAGATAGATAGTTTACCCAAACATCGTTCTACCGCCGATGTTGCAGCATAGGCTGGACGTTGTTCCCGACTTGCATCCCTACACCGGGTGTGGGTTGTGATAGTAAGTTCAATACATTGGTTGGAGGCTTAGGCACATGCATGTAGACTAAGTGCTAAGTCCTGCCACTGAAATAATTCAGTTCATATTAGACTTAGCAGCAAGGGGTTATAACAGTCTGCTGCAAGGAGATTTGGTGCTCGATTATCTCAAATACTCGAGTATCAGTGAGTATCAGTGTCTTGTACAAGTGATTGTTGGTGTGTGTGTGTTACCTACCAGTGAGTGAGTGGTAGCAATGTGTTTAGTTTTAGTATGAATAACTTGGTTGCTGTCTAAGTGAGTGTCGAACATCTAGGTGTAGAAGCTATAGCAGTATGTTATAGAGCAGTAGCAGTGTGTAGCAACAACTATAGCAGTATGCTATAGAGCAATAGCAGTGCAGCAGCAGCAATAGCAGCAATCAGGCAGAGCAGCAGCAGCAATAGCAGCATTCAGCATTGTGCAGTAGCAGCAATAGCAGCATTTGCAACTGCAATAGCAACAGTGGGTACTCTGGTTGGTGTGTTGCTGTGCACATTGCACAGTGCAACAAAGAAGAGAGGCTCTAGTTTGGAGCTTAGGTATATGGGTATCAGTTGGTTATTGAAGTATCAGTTTTTATATAGGGGAGTAGGTCCAGTTGGTGAAGTATTGGTTGACTTGAGTTGTTAGTTCATCTAGAATATCGGACAACTGGGAAATCAGTGGTGTAGTATCAGACACTGATATTGGACATACACGACTGAGGGAAACAGGTAATGAGGGACTTAAGGTTGTGCGGGCTTGTGCAATCGAGTTGATTCACAGTCAGTAGCAGTTAGTTGGACCCAGGTTGTAGAGGTTCAGTAGCATTAGCATATGCTTGTGCCAACAGAAGTAATTAACAACAGTAGCAAGCTTTGATTAGGCCTTAAGCATTAAGGGAGATAGCACAATACATGACACAATGAGAAACTTAGTTTCAGTTATTAGAACCAGTTGTAGGGAGTATGCTTTTGACTGTTGGAAATGGGGTTGAGTATTATATATTAATTGGTAAGTTAGTTAGTAAATTTGATGATGGTTTGATGTTAGTATTTGTAATAAGTTAGTATATATTTCAGTGAGAGTAGGTTGTGTTAGTTGATATGGTGTTTAAGTGTGGCTATTGGATAAGAGTTGATGTCTTAATATTAGATGTTATGAATGGTTAAGTATCATGGGTGTCAACCAAGGTATTAGTTAGATGAGTATTAGCTAGTTGATATCCATAGGTAATATATTTCATAGTATATTTAACTAATGTATATAATAGTGTTAACCAATACTTAGTGTTAATAGATAAATAGCTAATACACTTAGAAGATAGACTAGTTTAGATAGTTTTAACTTAGAATGAAAGGATTGACCTAGCTTTGACTAGAGTTGACCAATATTGACTAGTTTGACTTTAAAAGCCAACCCTTGACCTAGTTTGACCCCGTTTGACCAAAGTGACCTAGCATGACATAGAGATTACCCATTTCTTCATTTTAAATTCATTTATCTTTCATTACACCTAGTAACCTATAAATTCCTATATAGGTCTGTGTGACACCGTTTTAGGCATTGTTCCACTTCACTTGCTCAGAACCTCAGGTGAGTACATTTTTCTATTAGTTTTTATTTTATGATAGTGTATATATCGCATATTGTAGAACTGTATACTGATTATGACACAGTGGTTTCACGAACTGGTATTATATGGATTATGTCAGGAGATGTTATCCCTTACCATGTTCAGCGGGTACTCCTTCACATGTATTTTATCGTGTGTATCGAGTATTAATTTTAGTGTACTTCGTGTTCACACACTGCTCGTGTTCATTGTGCCCATATTCGTGTTCGTAACGTGTCGTGATTGGATCCATTAGTATTGGTTGGGGATGGGTGAGTAAGAGTTGGTTATGTGATCAAGCCCCAGTATTTTCGTGTACATGTCGATTACATATCACACGTGTAATCGTGTTACCATATTATATTCGTATTCAACCTAAACCGATCACATAATGAACTTGTATTCCATGGCACATTAGCTAGATTTCATTTATTTTTATTATATTACAGTTATTCTATTGTACGTTCTTTATTCCAGTATAATACATGTTCACTCTAGTTCATTTCTTTCTGATATTTAGTTATCGTGTATCATATTCTATTATCTGTTATATATGCTCGATTATGTATTTGAAACTGCTTTCAGAGGTATGTACTTTGCTCCAATCCTAACTGGATATATTTTTCAGATGATTGACTTATAGACCAGTGTCCTACCTACTACGGACCGCAGGACTTAGTACCAGAGCCTGAGGAGGTTTAGATTATTATTAGACTTGTATTAGACTTGTATTGAGGTTATTGACATGTATATATTATTTCAGTCTTGTGGATGTATTGTGACTCTTTCTTTCGTTATTCCATCTCGTGCTTTATCTTTCTTAGTTTGCATTGTGATTGAGTACAGTTTACATTTATCAGATACCATATTGATCCTCCATTTAGAGTTGAGATGATTGTCAGTTACCATGTATATATATTGTTTGAGATGTTTAGATGGTAGAGTTAACCCAGACAACGTTCTACCGCCGATGCTGTAGCGTAGACTGGGCATTTCTCTCTACTCGTGCCCTTATTTCGGGTGTGGATCATGACAGTATCTTACTCTGAGGTGATGTGGACATGGTAAAATAAACTTCTATGGGACTAGAGTTTTTGTGTAAAAATAATTCAGAGGTAAGATGGACATTATTATTTTGAGATAATTCTGCTGTGAAATTTTTTTGGACTCATCATCGTTGGCGTACCTAGGGTTTAGTACAGATGATAAGTTGGAACGACTGACACTATCAGAGGTATTATGGACGTGGTGGTTGAAAGTTGCTAGACAAGAATGTTTGCTCAGAGGTAATATGGACATAAAAAACTCTTGGGCTGTGGACTTATTACCCATGGTGTACCTTAAGTACGGATAATAAGCTGAAACGACTAGCACTTTCAGGGGTTATGCGAAAGTGATAACAGAAAGTCAAAGTGCGGAACTTTACTTAGAGGTAATATGGACATGAAAAAGTTCTAAAAATATCTTACTCAGAGGTAATATGGACGTGGTAAGATACGACTCTACAGGTAAAAAGAAAAATAGGACAGAGGTAATGTGGACGTGACCGTTTTCTTGTAGTGATAGATTCACTCTGCTGGAAAAGTAGAGTGACGTAGTTCAGAGGTAGTATGGACGTGAACTGATCGATAATCGTACTGAGATGTTAGGTACGATCCTGGTATTTTTGTGGAAGGATAAGGAAGCTCGCCAAAGGTAGTATGAACGTGGTTGTTTGATTCCATTAAGAAAATTCTACTGGGAGTTCTTTGGTGAACTTATTAATTTTTATGCACTAGGGTGGAAGTAATAGATTTGAAACAAACCCTATCAGAGGTAATATAGATGTGATAGGTTTTGTGGATTGTTAGGATATCCTGTTGGAGGATTTTGGTGGATCTATTACCCTTTTGCGCACTTTGGGCTACGAGTAATAGATTCGAAACAAACCCTATCAGAGGTAATTTGGACGTGATAAGTTTATGGACCCATTACTTTTTGTGCACGTTAGTGCAAGTAATAGGTTTGAGACAAGCCCTGCTAGAGGTAATATGGACGTGACAGTTTTTGTAGAATTAACACCGCGGGCATACTCCATATTGGGTACGGGTGATAAGTTGAAAGACAATCAATATCAGAGGTAATATGGACGTGATGATCGATGGTCAAGTCCAAAAAGTTTGCTCAGAGGTAATATGGACATAGCAGACTCCGCCGGGGTAGTGTATTAGAGCGACACTCCAGAGGTCCTGTGGACATGAACCAGCGTCCAGGAAGATACAATGTAGTTTGGTAATAGAGGTATACTAGCCTAATTTAAACATAGTACTTTTTGAGGAACTTGTCTTTGATAGGCATCAGGAGCAAGTTGTCGTTGGGTTTTGCTAGCCGGTATGCACCATTGGAAAACATGGTTTCCACAATGAACGGACCCTCCCATTTAGGTTAGAATTTGTCGGTCATCTTGTGGGTCATAACTATTGGTCTTCTTACTGTTAGAACGAGGTTACCCACTTAAAATATTATCTGTTTTATCCGTTTGTTGAAGGCTCCAGAGAGACGCGTTTGATACAACTCTATGCGTTGTTGGGCTAAGAGTCGTTTCTCGTCGAGTGCTTCCAACTCCTGTAACGGTCGACAGTATTTGTCATCCGTGGTTAGTTCGTTGGAGAGAGCTACCCGTAGTGAGGAAATTTAGATCTCAAGCGGGAGTACCGCCTCACTTTCGTACACCAAAGAGAATGGCATGTTCCCAGTAGCTGTCTGGATTGTTATTCGGTAGGCCTAGAGACATTACCTAGCTTCTCATTCCAGTCATTTTTATTGGAAGACACGAATTTCTTGAGGAGTTTGATAATGGTTTTGTTGAATGCTTCCGTCAGACCGTTTGTGATGGGGTTGTATGCCGTGGAGGCTATATTTTGGATTCGTTTCTTGTCACAAAATTGATAGAAGGCGTGACTTGCGAACTGTGGACCATTATTGTGGACGATCCTATGCAAAAAGCCGAAGCGATATATGACGTGCTGCTTGACGAAGTTAATCATGTTGGTTGTCTTGAATTTAGTAAGCGGAATAGCTTTCGCCCATTTGGAGAAGTAATCGGTGATTGCCAGGATAAACTGATGTCCCTTTGATGAAGGCGGACTGATTGGCCCGATGATATCAATTCTTTATGCCTCAAACGGCCAAGATGCTACCATTGGGTATAGAAACTCAGATGGCTGGTGGATGAAGTCTGCATAGATTGGCATGCTTGGCACTTCCTTGTGTAATTAACAACATCTACTACCATCGTCGGCCAATAGTAGCCCATTCTCCGAAGACGGTCATGTAGCTTTGGACCAGATTGATGCACCCCGCAAACGCCGTCATGAGCTTCGCGGAGGGCTTGTTTTTCCTTTGCGTTCGATAAGCATCGAAGCATAAGGCCGTCGTAGGACCATTGATATAACATTTTGGTCTTTGTGTCATAATAGAAACAGAGGGAGTGTGTTCTGATTGAAGTAGCTTCTTTTGGGTTTTCAGGGAGAATTTCATAGACTACGTAGTCGATGAATGGAAGCCTCTAATCTTAAGTATCGGTGTCGACCTCCGCTGCATAGTTAAGGCATAAGCATAGGTTGCTTTTGGAACAAACCAGCTCTTGACCGATTACTGTGATTAACTGATCGGCATTGCCTGGGACTGCCAAGGAAGCAGCGAGGCCGGCTAAAGCGTCTACCTCAATGTTTTGCAATCGAGGGACATGCTCAATAAAGAACATCTCGAATATTACGATGATGATGTGTGCAGCTTGGTGGTAGGGGATCAAGTCTTCATTTCGGACTTCATATACTCCCCGAACTTGATTGATGATTAGCTTAGAAGCGCCGTAGGTTTCCAAGTATACCCCGACTTGTTTATCGAGATGGAGTTCGATGATTAGGATATTGTACTCTGCCATATTATTGGAGCATGGCTCCATGAGAGAGTATACGCGATTGATGACAAGGTCGTATGGGGAGATCAATACTATCCCGACCCCGGGGATGATGTTTTTGGGCCCTACTCTTGAAGCACCGTCAAAGAACATTCGCCAAACCGCTTTGTGTGAGGTGACATTGGCGTCTGCCAATTCGTCTGGAATCTCTTCATAGAGCTTTGATATTTCTGACCCCGGGTGGGCTGCCAGAAAGTCGGTCAATGCCCGACCCTTAACGGCCTTCTGTGGGACGAATACTATATCATATAAAGATAATAGTATTTCCCAGATAGCCAAGCGAGAACTGAGTGCCCCAGGTTTGGTCATGGGGATGCTGCGAGGGTTGACTTACTAGATTACATGAATGGTCTGTCCAGTCACGTAGTGTCGAGTTTTCTAGATGGCGAATACCAGCATAAGGCATTATTTCTCGACTACGGTATATTTATGCTCTAGGCCGACCATTATCCGACTGAGATAGTATGGCCTGCTCATGGCCTGAATTACTATTCTGGGCTAATAGGGCACCGAGAGAGTGATCCATTGCGCGTACATAGAGCAGGACTAGCTTTCTCATGACCGAGGATACCAACACAGAAGGGTTTGATAGGTATTCTTTGATGTTGTCGAACGCTCATTGGAATTCTTCATTCCAAACAAAGGAGACACATTTCTTTATGAGCTGTGTGAACAGCCGGCAACGTCCAGAGATGTTTGATATGAATCTCCTGATGTATGCCAACCTCCCTTGGAGGCCACGGAGTTCCCGGAGATTCCTTGGTGGGTGCATCTCCAGGATGGCCATGGTCTTGTCAGGGTATATGTGAATATCCCGAGAAGTGATGACGAAATCCAAGAATTTGCCATTGGAGACTCCCAGGAAGGACTTAGTAGGGTTCATCTTTAGGCGGTACGTGCGCATTAAGTCGAACACAGTCCTCAAGTCTTGGAGGTGATCATCCTTGGAGCGTCTCTTGATGGTGATGTCGTCGAAGTAGCATTCTACCGTCTTGCGCAGATGATCATGAAAAATATAGCTCCTAACTCATTGATATGTAGCACCTGCATTCTTCAGGCCGAAAGGCATGACTGTATAGTAGTATACGCCTATCGGGGTTCAGAATATCATATTTTTCTCATCATCGGGAAACATCTTGATTTGGTTGTAGCCCGAGAAGTCATCCATGAAGGACATGCACTCGAAGCCACAAGTGTTATTGATCATTACGTCGGTGATTAGAAAAGAAAATTCGTCTTTGGGACATGTCGCGTTTAGATCACGGAAGTCGATGCAGACTCAAATCTTTCCATTCTTATTGACGATAGGCACGATGTTGGCTACCCATTCGGGGTATTGTTCCTCATGGATGAATCTACTAGCTATCAGCTTGTTGACTTCTGCTTTGATGGAATCCATCATGTCTGGCCAAAACCGTTGTTGCTGTTGCTTGACTGGTTTGGCATCTGAACGAATGTTGAGTTTATGGACCGTGATTTGGGGATCCAGTCTTGGCATGTCTTCGTAACTCCAGGCAAAGACATTGATGTATTCTCTGACGAGTTATAATAGGATTCTCGTCTTCGTCGAGCAGACTTTTGCTGACGAAGATAGGATTTGGGGAGGTCTCGTCACCTAGATTGACTTGAACGACTTCGTCCTCGGTAGGAAGTTCCTACTGCTTAAATTGCATCTCTCATTATGAACCCAGGTGTTGGGCCCAAGGTTCCATCTCAAAGAGCTCGGGTGGATCCTCGTTGTCTTTCTCGGCAAATACCATGTTGGAGGATAGTGTTTGTCTGAGCATATTCTCGATGCTGGCGACGGAGTCACAGGTTGAAGATTTTGAAGAATGTGAGCACTCTTCATCTTCTTTATCTGAGCCCTCGGGGGTTATGGGAGGTGTTACATATCCTATGCCATGTTTAGTCTTATGATAGTAATCCTCGGGCTTGTCCGCAGGGGATAATAGTTGTAATGGCGCCCTTCAGCCTTTGTCGTAGTTTAATCCTTCGGTGACCTCCAGGTTATATCCCATCTTTTGGATAAGATGTCGGGCTTAAGCGCTATATCGGTAGAGTGGCATTCTGCCTGTCTCAGATTTTGGTTCTTCTTTTTCTGGGATAAAGGACCGGGGGCATTCCACTATGCCGAAGATGATGATCTTCTCTCCTTTTTTCCTAGGTGGGACTAAGAAATAAGAATCCTGACTAGGGCAAAGTTGGTACACGGTGCATGTAGTTGTCACTTGTGTGTGCAGGTGAAGGCCCAGACCGTGCTCCAGGGAGTAGAGTGTACTTATATGCATACGCTCCGAGTAGTTCAAAGACAGTCCTTTATTGAGAAAATAGGGTATCTTTTTCGGCGGGATTACATCGTCAGGGGAAGGGATGTTGACATTGGCATATATATATTCCTCTAGCTCATCCTTTTCCTCGGCAACCCCCAGCGTAAGTGAAGACATTGGTGGTTTTCTGCTTAATTTTACCACCAAAGTTCCGAAAGTTGCAGCCGCGGTCAGGTCTCCCTTTGGTGGTCGACTCGGCCTGTGAAGGCGAACGACCATTGGTTCGAAAGGCATAGATAGGGAGGAATCTCCTCTTGGTGGTCAATTCGGCCTCCGGAGGCGGACGACCAGTGGTTCTGGCGACGCCGAAGGTACCGAAGATTCAGGTGCCTTCCTGCACAATTTGACGATGAGAGGTACGGCCGCATCGAGAGTGCGAGCCCTGAGGCAGATTCTCATAGGCTCCTCAGGTGCTGTTGTGGCCTCATCTTCATAATAATCATCGTTGCCACCTTCATCTTGGTGGACTTTCTTGTATAGGATCAAGTTGGAGTAGTAGATCTCGATACCCTTAAACGGATCGACGTCAACGAACTCTGTTTTGACGAAACCGTGTTCGTCTACATATTTTAGGCACTGGTGGAGGGTGGATGGCATGATTCTGTGTTTATGTATCCTCGGATGCCCCAATAAGACATTGTAGGACGTATCTACGTCTATGACGTAGCAGGTGACTTCTGTTTTTAAGTCGCCAATCTGATATTTTAAGCAAATTTTACCCAGAGGGTAGCTCCTCCCCTTATTAAAGCCACTGATTGCGGTATTGGTGGCCACCAAACGATGTATCAGGATCCTCAGGGTCTGAAGCAAACTTCTCGGTATGATGCAGTTCGACGATCCTTGGTCAATATGTATTCGGTCCACCTTAATATCGTCAATATACCCGGTGTAGTACATGGGCCGATCGTGCCTATTGTTCTTGAGCAACATATCCTGTTACGAGAAGATGATATTGGGTATCGCATCCATGATGTTGTTGCAATGTGGACAAGCAGTAGGATCTTCGGTTGGCGGCTTGACTTGCGCCAGGTAGACATCGGCGTTCTGTAGTGCCTCACTCAGGGCAGCCTGAGTGTCTTTAAAGAGACGCAAAAGCTCAAATAGTGACAATTTTGTCGGAGAGTCCTAGGGGACAATCTAAGTACAAATTTATTTTCTGGGGGTGACGATGGAGGGTTAGGAGTGTAGCAACTCTCTTTACTCTGTGTATGATCCAGTGTGGAAGCTCTTCTCTCTCTCTTGAGTGTTGATTCCCAGATAGCCAGCCTCTTGCATGGGTATGGTACCCTACTATTTATAGTCATATTTGTGGCCGCATAGATTTTGGGCCGCATGGATGTAACCTCCGTATCCTAAAATTCGTGCTTAAATATTATTTTTAGGTTAATTTGGGGCTAGTGGTATTTTTTCCATAATTCTTGTTAATTAAAAACTAGTAACCCTAATTTCCTAGGACTTTCAAGAATTTATTTTAGGGTCAAATATAATTAAAAATATCCCAAACTTTTATTTTAGGTTCTAAATAATAAATTTTATTTTCTAAAATATTTTGAAATTTTTTTGATTATTTTTAGCATTTATTTTGAGTTAATTATGAAAAACTGAATTTAAAACTAATTTCTGAAAAAGAAAACCCAAAAAGTAATTAATTCTGTCCAGTCAGCAAACATGGGGCCCACCTGTCAGCCTCACGCAGCAAACAGTGCCGGGCCCGCCTGTTAGTGACTGCGGGGTGGGTGCGAGCGGAGCCGAGCCAACCTCGAGCCGAGCCGAGTCAGAGTTTGACTCGGACTCAGCTGAGCCGAGCCGCGTGGATCTACGACCATCCGATTTGGCCTAGCAGCGTTGGATGGCTGCCATGTTTCAAGATTTGAGCCGCGGCTGCACTCTCTCTCTCTCCTCTATATATATAATAGTTTAAGTTTATTTCTAGGGTTTTTCTTCAGCCGAATTTTGGAGAATTGCCATCTAGGGTTCCTTCATCTTCCAGAAGCCATTGCGCATAGCTCCGGACTCCAAATGAGGCCTAGTTTCTTGCGTTAGAAAGATATTGAGGTTAGATTTCTGATTATATTTTTTTTACGAAATTATGATTATTAAATTCTGGAAAATTCGTAGAGCACAGCATGTCCGAAAATAGACATATTTCGATATTTTCGTGATTCCGGGAGAACTAGGAATCAGAATCATGAACCGTTTAAAGTTTCGGAAAGCTAATATCGAGATCATTGACATATGTTTTTACCAGAATTTAATTCGAAGTATTTATATACTGTTAATTCTGTAGAACTTCTAGGTTAGAATTTAACCATCGGTGCACAATATAAAATTTGTATGTGTCATAATTCCCAAACGAATTTGAATTCAGACGAGCCATAAATTCCAGCATGTTTTTTGATGCTGAAATCTACAGGAATTCATGCATGAAAGTTGAGTTTGTGTCGGTTGACTTTTCGGTCAACAGATCGCCTCGATTTGCGTGCCATGAGTCTCGAGTCGATAAAATTCAGTTCCTTTGGACAAAATTTAGGCATTAACTTAAAAATTAGAATAATAAGATTAAAATAAGAATTTAGAGTAATTATTGCAGAATTAAATAAATTAAAATAAATTATCTTTTGACATGGTAAATTGTAATACATAGGCTATTTGGACTGTGACTTGGACTCTGATTCATACCAGCAGTAGGACCCCAGACAAGTACATTCTCTGACAGTTTCCATTATGTTGATTATCTCTATAATTCTTGTTGTATAGCGTACATGACCCTGATACTATTTTTTACACGAGTTGGCATCATTGAGACCTGTCACGAGGAGTCGTGATTGGAATCCATCGTGCTAGCTGGAGGAAAAAGGGAAATATTAGTAGCTTATATGATCATACCCAACCTTACATACATCATAGCTCACCCACACCTCACGTCGGTGCAGCCTGACCCTTACATGCCTCATCACGGTTACATATGGTTAGCCGGACTTGTTGGGGATGATCGCTAATCAATGTAATGAGTCATATAGTCCCAAGCCGATCACATGATATGCTGATGTTTCACACACTTAGTTAGATGTTCTTGACATGCATCTCTAGTATATTGATCTAGCATCTCCACATGTTCTAGTTATTGTTCTTGTACACACTTACATACCAGTTCATTGTTCTTGCGTGTACTTGTATTTCTATTTCATTGCTAGATGTACATTGATGATGACATGCTTCAGTGTTCCATTTATTCCAATATTTATATTTCTAGTATATCCATGCTCGTCAGTATTTCTTATTGGCAATATTCATATCTGTCTTGTATTTCTTTACACTGTGCTATAGATTTTGTCAATATATGTGGAACTGCTGTTAGAGGTGTATTTTGTTCCAATCCTGACTGGATATTTTTTCCAGACTGTGACATAGAGGACTTGTTTTCGACATACTTGGAGACTGGATGTTATTGATTGCAGGTTAGACTATTATTGTTGTTTAGACTTGTCTTGTATTTTATTTGTTATCTTCGATATCTCATCGTGCTTTATTTTCCGTGATTGATTATATTCCTTATTATATTATGATATATGTGTCTCCTTATGGAGTTGGATATTCGTAAAAGATTAATTAGATAGTATCATGACCTAGACAGCGTTCTACCGCCGATGCTGCGGCGTAGGCTGGACGTACCCACGCTCTTGTGCCCCTATACCGGGTGCGGGTCGTGACAATGGATGGTGGGGTTTTCCATGTGTTTCCCTCAACGAAAGGGTGTTACAGCTGTACACGAGAATTTGGGCTCCGCTACTACTTGAACATTTGTTAGGATTTTGTTATTTGCTGAGTATCTGGGCGGTTCTCAACTGTATAGGCGCGACTTGGCCAAATGGACACGTGGCCACTATTTGGTTGGAGAGGACCACTCAGTTGCAACATCAAGACTTGGTTGACGTGGAATCTGGTATGACGACCTGTTCCGCTCAAGCGGACAGCCGATTCAAATGACGCAAGTGCAATGAACCGACCCGCTTCACTCAGCAAGAAGACTCGTTTGAGGCAAAAAATTTCCAGACATGGCCCTTCAGGAGTTCAGACTTAGACTTTCAGAGCCTCACTCGGAGTATCGCTCGACTGAGGCGAATCATCGCTAAGGTGAGTGGCTACAATGTACTTGTCTTTTCTTAGCCTGTATACATAAAAAATGGACGATACATGCTAGTCGCTAGGTGAATCACCTCCTACATGCTAATAAAGAATATAACGAAGCTAGCTAAGGGAATAATTCTAACTTGTATTGCTTGTGTTAGAACATGAAAATAAAACTTTGCTTATAAATAGACCCTTGTATGCTACCTTTGCCTTGTGCAACTAGACCCCGCTATGCATCAAGTAGAATGATATACACTCTTAGTAGTGCACTGTTCACTCATTTACACTATATATCCCATAGATAATGTCGCTCGGTATGTCCCTTTACGTTTTTACTCCTCGCTTTACCCCTAGACCTGTGCCAAAGTAAATGCTTATGTTCTATATAAATGCAATGCTTGCCTTCTTATATGTTAACTTGTACTCGTTGCCTCATTTTAATGCTTGTCTCATAATCTATGCCACGATCGTGTAACACTATCCATGTCATGCATTCATCTAGTTCCCTCGGAAGGCTATCTAATAGTCGTTTCGCGTAAGTATGACCTGAAAGTATTCCGGACTGTTAGGTCGCCAAGACAGTTATCGAACCAGGGGACTTGTACCATATCAATGAATCCAAAAATCATAGCTCGTGGAGCATACTCGTACTGAATATGAATCAATAATCCAAGAATCAATATGTACTGTCATGAATCCCGTGAAACTGAAACCTTAGATACTTGCATGGTCACAGATAACTCGTGCACGAGGTAATAATATGGATTCCTTGGACGATCACCGGGGCACCAGGATCGTACCATCCTAGGAGAAATATGGGTATTGCATGACCAAATCGGTAGGATACGCTCGCAGTTTGGGGCAACATAATATTATCAGTGGTTGGGCCTTTGGTAGTGCATCTTACACTTCGATACTCGGCTGACTCCATGATCTACGGTAGTCTCACCATGTTTGGTCGAGATGATGGGTAACGCCAATGACTCTTTCATTATGCCTCATCTTCGTTCGAGACTATGCATCATCCTTTATGGCTATGCTAGTGATCTCATGTTTATATAGATAAGTCATCCTCGCTTAGCTGTAATCCACATGCAAGTCATTGCATCGCATCCAAATTCTGAAACAGCTGAACGATAAGAGTTTAAGACATCTATACAAATTGAACAACCTGAGAAATCCATTGAACACTTAAACATCTTATGCAAACACCTGATAATCCGTGTAATCGTGCACCCGAAACATAATCTCACTCACGACACTTGTGTTTGCATATGCTATTTGTCCCTAGATTTCATAATAAATGCTTATGCTTGATTTAACTTGGTTCCCCTTAGACAGAAAAGGATGAATGGTAAGTTGGTAAGTCTCGCTGTGTTTCTTTATATCGCACTGCACATTGCCACATGAGTTAGGCTTTACATCATTGTCATAAAACTGATCCTAAGGCAAGACTAGAAAGATAACTTAATAGATGGTGCACGAAACCTATATAACGTGTTTGGATTTGTCGAGCGGGCAAGAAGCCTCCCCACCAGTGCATTAATGTACTGATAACCCACCAGATTGCTTGTAGCGTGCGAGAGAACCTCGTTCGGTGCAAATGCCTCTTTCGTGAGTGCTAAGGCATTTAGTTCACTCTGAAGCCTTGGAGCATTGCGTACGGAACTGAAGCACATAAACAAGACATAATTTTAAAACATCGTCTATGTATCATTCCACAAATATATCTACTTGGCACGCTTTTACTGTTTCATAGAGAGAAGTTTCAGCAACTTATAATCTCGGCCTAGCGCCACCTGTAACACTTGTTGAATATCAATAAAGAGCTTGTTTTATTTTTATACTTGTGTTATTCAATGCTTCCGCTATTAAGACTCTGTGAACTTGTTACCAATCGCCTGTGCTTTTATTATTCTGCTACAGTCGGACAATCTGTACGACTCTGTGGCTTAGACCACTTACCGCCTGTTCGGATCATGGCCTTGCACGGGCGCGGCTTACGTTCGTGCGACATCACGGCCAGATGGGTCAAGCGGTTGTCCCACGGGAGCGTTGGCACGGTAATTCAGGACTAGCGGGGACGGTCGATTGCCTGCGGGAGATAGGGACGTAACTTAATGGTATCAGAGCATGGCTTTACGCCTTTGGATTTCTTATCGATCTTCTCAGTTTTGAAAGCTCGTTCGTGGGTTATATGCATACACTCTTTCGTTGACCCAATGGGATGTTCCAAACAATGAGTCTAAATAATTTCAAAAGTGCATGTAAATGATTTGATTGCTTGTACGACATTGTAATACGAAGGCCTTTGTGCCGACCTGTGTTAGGCTTTGTTAGAATAGACTCGTGCTAGAAATTGTAAGTTATGTGCAAACCCGAATACCTATACATGATTACCCAACTGGTTATTACGGAATAGAATATCGTTCGGACGGTTAGCTATGCACACAGCCTTTCGGCTAAGTTGTGTAGAGTATCGCGCGCCAAGACCCTTTTGGTACAAGCTAGTTGCAAACGAGATTGGGATATCGTTCAGAATAAAGACAAGTCAGACTTAGAATGGAAACCGATAGAAACATTATCAGATTATCGCTTAGGCGAATATAGAGAATCATGCTTGGATTTTAGGAAATAGCTCGAACGGTATTTCGTGTCGGAAGATACAAAGCGAATATGGTTTGCTTGGACGACTATCAACAGAAATATATATAAGAGACTAAGATTTATCACGCGATACTTAGGTATCATGTAGGAATTCTAAGGAACGACTTGGTGAATATGCTAACAATTGATGTGAACACCGATTGAGGATTTAATTTGGTGACTCAATTTCGAGTAGTGTATGGATCTTTTAGAAATGTCCAAAAGGATTCATAGGCCTTGTACGAAAGTTGGATTAAACGATTTGAGAATGTATTGAATAAATGATAAGGATTATCTCGATTAGGGATTCATGAAAATAGAAATCGATATCTTGGTTAAGGAAACTTGTTAGAAACTTGGGGTATCGTGCGAGCGATTTTGGATTGAAACAAACAGATTAAACTTGAATACAATATCGCTCGAATAGAAGTTAGCCCGAGAAAGAATATTGTGGTTCGATAAAAGAGATAAGCGATAACGGATTTGACTTAGAGTTTGGAAGAACGATCCTGAAATCTAGTTCGAACAGATAACCTTCAAAATTAGTCTCAACGAGAACGATTATCCTGCGGGAGTGTCGGCATGGTGATTTCACATACGGCAAGGATAATCGAACTTACGGGAACATGTTCGGTGATTATTCCAAACGAACTCGATGAATGGAACGTATCAAAAGTGGATAGACTTTGGCTTGGATATTTGAACTTAGTTGCTTGAGGATGCTAGAAGTAGACTATAGATTTATCGAACGAAAATATTGAAGTTGGATGATTTTGCTAGACGAATTATAATTACTGCATAAACATACATGACTTGATGGATTTTATATATAACTTGGATAAAATAAGTAAAATGATAAGGCATCTTGATAGTTTTGATGATAATTATATTGTTCGACGTTCTTATCTTGTGCGAGCGTAACTCAATGCTCGTACATGCGTCACATCCGGATTAGGACGATTATCCAGCGGGAGCGTTGAAGTGGTGATCTCACGTCCAACAAGGATGATCGAACTTGCGGGAGACCGGAGCATGATAACTGATAGAACGCCTTGACTTTTAGCTCGACACGATAAGACCAATTTGGAAATGCAAGTGAATCGAAAGTGTTTCAGGATAAGTTAGCCAAGAACCTGGAGTAAATCACGCTTGATGGTTTTATGAATGGATACATGAATCATGTTGGACGACTTGGAGTTATAATTGAAGGTTTAGAATTAAATCTTGGTTTAGTGGTCTAGTCTTAGAAATTGGTCCTATTAAAACGTGTTTAGAGAGATAGACTATGCAAATCACTAGGCTTGTCCTGCAACTTGGATATATATCATGGATTTTACTGAACGAACTAGAACCCTGTGCGAACGAACGTGTTAATGAGAGTAGGGTGATCTGTGCTCTATGTTTAGAAATCTTAGTAAAACGCGCATGGATAGAATATCCCGTACAAACGAATAATGGTTTGACCTTAGGAATTGGGTCAAGCATCGTGCGACGAATTTGCACGATGAATCGTGTGCTTGAACTTGTACCTATGACCTTGTGAACTGGCCTAGAAATTAGGTAGACGACCCTCTGCCGAGTGAAAGAACTTGTGTGACCGACTTTAACATATTGCTTAAACAAAGCCATAGAACTGGGACACCAAGACTTAGAGTTAGACTTGGAATGGTAAGTATGCGCTATGTTTGACCCGAATCGGATAGACACTAGTCGGTAGACCGAATAGATCGTGCTTAATGGTAGTGCAATATACTTGAATTGAGTTAGAATGGAAATGACTTGGAATTTGATTGACCCTGTCGGAAGTATCCTTGTGATTCCAGAAACGAGAACCCTTGAGATTTTCGCAAGTAGCTTATCCGATTTCACTATCGCTAACTTTGGTTGAATGCATATATTTGAGTGACGCCTTGAACGTTTGCACGATCCAAGACCCAGTGATATGTTAAACTCGAGTGCAGAGACTTCTCTATCGCTAAGTTGGTTGCCATGCATATGTTTGAAGGACGCTTTGAATATGTGCACGATCCAGACTCGCGATATGCTGATCTCGAATACTAGTGCAAGTGAAATTGTTAGACTCGCTTGGACAAGTATAACGACTTGTATAGGCTTGCCTCAGCCTTAAATCGTTATTCAAGATGGATCATAACGTACCATGTGTTAAGCTTTATGTTTCACACTAAGACGCAATAGAGACCGAGTCAGATCTTAGATTGGATGATAGAGTCATTCAATGAGAGCGACCCAGCATACACGCGTCACGGTATAAAGAACGAGTAGAAGATTGTGTTTGAACGGATCTAGTGGTACCGATTGTTATGCTTGAGATAGATTCGATAATGCATTAGAACGACTTGCAGTCAGGAAATCTCGAGGACGAGTCTTTTTCTTAATGGTGTATAATGTGACGACCCGTTCTGTTCAAGCGGATAGCCAATTCAAACGGCGCAAGTGCAACGACCCGACCCACTTTGATTAGTGAGAAGACTCATTTGAGGCAAAGAATTTTCAGATATGGCCCTTCAGGAGTTCAGACTTAGACTTTCAGAGGCTCGCTCGGAGTATCGGTCGACCGAGGTGAATCATCGCTAAGGTGGGTGGCTACAATAAACTTGTCTTTGCTTAGCCAGCACACTTAAAATATGGATGATACATGCTAGTCGCTAGATGAATCACCCCCTGCATGCTAATAAAGAATACAACGCACCTAGATAAGGGAATAATCCCAACTTGTATTGCTTGTGTTAGAACATGGAAATAAAACTTTGCTTATAAATGGACCCTTGCATGCTACCTTTGCCTTGTGCAACTAGACCCCGCTATGCCTCAAGTAGAATGATATACACTCTTTATAGTGCAATATTCACTCATTTACAATGCACGTTCCATTGATAATGTCGCCCGGTATGTCCCTTTACGGTTTCACTCCTCGCTTTAACCTTTGACCCGTGCCAAAGTAAATGCTTATGTTCTATATGAATACAATGCTTGTATGCTTATATGTTAACTTGTACTCGTTGCCTCATTTTAATGCTTGTCGCATAATCTATGCCACGACCGTGTAACACTATCCATGTCATGCATTCATCTAGTTCCCCCGGAAGATTATCTAATAGTCGTTCCACGCAAGGGTGAACCTAAAAGTATCCTGGACCGTTAGGTCGCCAAGGCAGTTTCCGAACCAAGGGACTTGCACCATGTCAATGAATCCAAGAATCATAGCTCGTGGAGCATACTCGTACTGAATATGAATCAATAATCCAAGAATCAACATGTCATGTCATGAATCCCGTGAATCTGAAACCTTAGAGACTTGTATGGTTACGGACAACTCGTGCACGAGGTAATAATATGGATTCCTAGGATGATCACCGGGGCACCGAGATCGTACCGTCATAGGAGGAATATGGGTATTGTGTGACCAAATCGGTAGAATGCCCTCACTATTTGGGGCGACACAATATTATCAGTGGTTGGGCCCTTGGTAGTGCATCTTACACTTGGATACCCGGCTGATTCCATATTTTACAGTTGTCTCACCAAGTTTGGTCGAGATGATGGGGAATGCCAATGACTCTTTCGTTATGCCTCATCTCCGTCCAAGACTATGCGTCATCCTTTATGGCTATGCTAGTGATCTCATGTTCATATAGATAAGTCATCATCGCTTAGCGGCAATCTGCATGGGAGTCATTAAATCGCATCCAGATTCTGAAACACCTGAACGATATGAGTATAAGACATCTATACAAATTGAACAACATGAGCAATCCATTGAACACTTGAACATCTTATCCAAATACCTAATAATCCGTGTAATCGTGTACCCGAAACATAATCTCACTTACGACACTTGTGTTTGCATATGCTATTTGCCCCTGGATTTCATAATAAATGCTTATGCTTGATTTATATTGGTTTGCCTTGGACAGGGAAGGACGGATGGTAACTTGGTAACTCTCGTCGTGTTCCTTTATATCGCACGGCACACTGTCACACGAGTTAGGCTTTACATCATTGCCATAAAACTGATCCTAAGGCAAGACTAGAAAGATAACTTAATAGATGGTGCACGGAACCTATATAACGTGTTTGGATTTGTCGAACGGGCGAGAATCTTCCCCACCAGTGCATTCATGTACTGATAACCTACCAGATTGCTTGCAAGGTGCGAAAAAATCTTGTTCGATGCGGATGCCTCCTTCGTGCGTGCTAAGGCGTGGAATTCACTCTGGAGCCTTGGAGCGTTGCGTCCGAAACTGAAGCACATATACAAGACAAAATATTAGAACATCATCTATGTATCATTCCATAAATATAGACACTTGGCACGCTTTTACTGTTTCATAGAGAGAAGCTTGAGCGACTTGTAATCTCGGCCTAGCGCCGCCTGTAACATTTGTTGAATATCAATAAATAGCTTATTTTATTTTTATACTTGTGTTATTCAATGCTTCCGCTATTGACAACTCTATAAACTTGTTACCAATCGCCTGTGTGTTTATTATTCCACTATACTCGGACAATACGTGCGACTCTGTGGCTTAGACCTCTTATCGCCTGTTCGGATCATGGCCTTGCACAGGCACAGCTTACGCTCATGCAGCATCACGCCCAGATGGGTCAAGCGATCATCCCGCCGGAGTGCTGGCGCGGTGATTCGGCCCTAGCGAGGACGGCCGGTTGCCTACGGAAGATCGGAGCGTGACTTCTGGGACACGTGGCCATAGACGCATGGGGTGCACGAAGTTTGGAACACACGGGGCCAGAGACGCATGGATCGCATGGAGTCTGAAATGCATGGGCCAGAGTCACATGGAACGCACGGAGTTTGGGACGCATGGGCCAAAGACGCATGAGATCTTTTTGTCGGGTTGGCCACGTGGCTCAGCACCATCCTTGGGACTTCTGCCTCTTAGTGTGTTCTCGTCCTTCGAGGCGATCAGAAACATCATTTTTGTCAGGATTCTGTGTCAGGGGCCATCTTTGTTGTCAAGACGTCATGTCAGGTCGTCCTACGGCCAGTGGTCAGGCCGCTTGTTTGGACCGCATGGGTGTTCCTTTTCTGGGTTGCATGGTGTCCGTATGATCTATCTATTTTTTATTTGGCGGGCACATGGACGTCGGTCGCATGGCTGTATCTTTTCCATGCTTCTACAATGGTGTTATCTATTCTACCAAAATATACAATAGAGGATGAGTCCACGAAACTATTATGACATTTTTGATGTCATCTTTCAAATCACAGAGAGAAAATAAAAAAAAATTATTTATAAAATGGAGAAAGAGAACAACAGTACAAGTTTTAAAGGAAATCAAGATCCTTTCAATCACTAATGTTTACAAAGGTCGCAAGAGCATGCAGAATACAAACACTAGAGGATGCGAACACTTGACAGAAGACTTTTTCTTTGGCCTGCTCCTCTTGTCTCCCCGAGTCAGTAATATGAGCATGAAGACCACATACCTTAATTTAGGGTAGGAGGGATCCATCCAGTGAAGGGTCAATGAAGTCCTGAACGTGTTTTGCCTCACGCAATTCTCCCAAGGCACTTCTTTTTCTCCTCAACAATGGGCAGTACAAGAGGATAAAAGCATGACCTAAGTTAACCGTAATGGGAGAGGAAACAGTCGGCTCTTCGGACTCCCTTGCCTTCCTTTGGGGAGTGTCTTAGGAAGCCATTTTCAAGTTCGGATGAGGAGTGGTGATCTGAGTAATTAACTCCACTATTTGTAAGAAGGAGGGCGACGGTTCGAATTCCCATACATGATTCATCAGTCAAGGAAATGTACGGTTTATTTTCCTAAGCGAAGAACCATATACAAAATCTTAAGCATGGTTGTTAGGATTCTATGTATTCTTTTAAAGGCTCTCACATATATAAAAAGAATGCTCGTATAACGCGCACACTAGCCAGTTGTCAAAAAGGGCTGCATAGTGCGCATATGATTGTAGAAGTATGGAAAGTAAGAATCCATGCGACCCTGCGCCCCAAAACAAAAAACATAGAAGAGATCAGGCCGCAGAGTCTCCCTGCGGCCCAACAAGCCAACAGCCATGCGCCCCAAAAGGAGGCTCAAATCAGGCCGCAGATTCATCATGCGGCCCAAAAAGATGACATCCATGCGTCCCCAATAAGCCAAAGCAGCTTGGCCGCAGAAGGACCTAACGTGACGTCCCGTCAGCAGAATAGTCACTGACACAAAATCCTGACGAAAAAGATTTTTCTGATTGCCTCAAAAGACGTGGACACACTAAACGACAGAAGTCTCTCGTCAGCACAGAACTTCACTCTCGATGGATTTGTAACACCGCGTATACAGCACAAGTGGCCTCATGCAGCCCCATACATCCCAGACTCCATGCGGTCCCATGTGTCTCTGGCCCCATGCGTCTTAGACTCCATGCGGTCTCGTGCGTCTCTGGCTCTATGCGTCCCAGACTCTATGCGGTCCCATGCGTCTCTGGCCCCATGCGTTCCAGACTTTGTGTCTCATGCGTATCTGGCCCCAAGCGTCCCAGACTCTATGCGTTCTATGCGTCTCTGGCCCCATACATCCCAGATGCGTCACATGCTTCTCTGGCCACATGGGTTTTAGACTCCATGAAGACCAAATCCTGCTGTTACGACAAAAGTGATTCTCTCCAACCAATTGCAGACTATGTGTCAAGCTGACCAAGTCACGCCCACAAAGGACGAGAACCACCCAGATCTTCAGCAACCGAAAATTCAAATGAGCGCCCACGTGGCAGCTCAGCCCATTCACGGTTACAGCTGCACCCTGTCAAGAAGGCACGTGGCACCATCCAGCATCCATGCGGCCCATCATATGTGCGCCCAAGGATGAATATAAATAGCAGGGTACCACAGCCATACAAAGGACAGCTGGCTATCTGTGAATCTACACTCAATTAAGAGAGAAGAGCTTCCATATCGGATCGTCCATGGAGTAACGAGAGTTGCTAGACTCCTAACCCTCCATTGTCACCTCCCAGAAAATAAATTTGTATTTAGATTATCTTCTAGGACATCTTTGTACTCACTTTTCATTTATTAATTAAATCATGTTCTTTCTTAAAGACTTTCAAATTTAATGGCAAACAAGATAGCGACTCTGTTGGGGAGGAACTTCTCCTCTGATGAGAAGTTGGTGACACAGTCCGATGCTGCCAAGCTCGGCTCAATGCAAAAGATGCTGGTAGTTCGCTTTGACCAGCAAGCGTTCGAGGAAATGCTCTCGGAAGGAAGTGTTAGTCCTTCGCCAAGGCTAGCCAAGCCCAAGAAGACCCGCAGGACATGGATAGCAAAGGCCGCTGCGCCTCACCCAACTGCGGAGCACACACTTCCCGTCTCTCGCTCTGTTGCTGATGATGGTCGTCCGGCGAATGCCCAGGATGTCCATATCCATGCGACATCCCCGTCTGACGTTGAAACTGCTCGGCACCCAGACTCCAGCAAAGGAAAATATTATGATGCCAGACATTCTGGGGCTGAAGCAGCTTCTATACGGTCAAGAAGGAGATCGCATAAGACTAACCATGTGACACTAGCTCACAGCCACAAGCAGACGGCCGTATGCTGCCCCAACAGCAACAGAACATATATTTTCGACCGTATCTCATGCGGTGCAGATCCTATGCGGTTCGCTGAGAATGGCAAAAACTTAAACCAGGATTCTTTGTACTACGCGCCTGTGGGTGCTAAGTCAAAGAAGTCTAGGGCAGTGCGAGCTCATCAGGCTCAAGTAACTGTCCAGTTAGCTGACCGTCAGCAGGCACCGTTAACCATTACATAGGCCCCTGATGGGAAGCTATATAAGACTGCCTCGTGCGTCCAGTCCGCAGTGGCAAATGGACAACGTCGGTCTCAAAAGTCTTTCGCTGATGATCTGAGGAAAGTTATTGTATGAATTCCGGATCATGAAGCAAATACAACACCTACGTACCTATGCGCTCGGTCCTTCCGGGCCCACAAAAAGGGTATAAAGGTGGAACAACCCTTGCTTGATTTGTGTAATGTGATAAAACACAAGCACAAAGCGAGAGAAATAATTGTAGCTGGTGAAATATCCTCTCCAGGGCATCACTGTGCCAAGATCATTATCGATTGCTGCTGCAACAAAGTAGCAATACCCATAAGCATACAGTCGGCCTTCCAGTGACTACACCAGACAGCACCCATCCGGCAACAACCCTGAGATCAGGTACAAATACCAGAGGAGGAGGAGATGCCCTCCGCCTCGTGCTACTCGACTCGAAAGCTTTCCGCCACCAAAGGAGGAAAGAATTCAAGTACCTCCAGTCCGTCGTTCTCCGCCAGTGCGTTGCGAAGGGTATAATGCAAAAAGCTCAAGAGATATATTGGAAGCTGTTCATGTGACTACCAAGAGGGTTAACAACGGGACCTGTGGAAGGCATTTTCCAGGGTACCCACTCAAGGAAGAAACTGTTAGCTACTGGGGGTAGTTCTTCCTCAGAACCCCTTAGGGTAGCCCAAACTGAGGATAATATTTCCCTCGACTTACGCAACAACCCAGTGTTTCGAGAAGATAATGATTCCCAAGGAACGGACCCCGAGATCCCTGGGGGTAGCTCCCCTCGCCAAGTTGATGTAGCCTCCTACGCTGGGGGTAGTATTCCTTCCAAGTCCGAGGAGGAGATGGCGCTGCCAGATTTCCCTGATGACTACTCTTGCCAGGGGTCTGAGACGGAAAGTGCGGCATCCACTGTCCCGTCCATCTCTCCCCATATGAAGATGGTATACATGGCCGGGGACGATCACGAAGGCTCCAGCGATTGCTAGCACCTCGAGACCCTCGAGGCCATAATTCAGACGATGGGTGCATCAATGCAAGTTTTAACCCAAACAATGCTGGAAATCAAAGCAAATATGGCTTCTCAACTAGCAAGAACCCCTGGACAAGCGAACTTGGACCCAAGGACCAACGGGGATTCAATCACAAACCCCCTACCTGCGGGTAGTAATCCTCACCTGCCTGGCTCGTCTGCACCTTCCGCAGGAGACGAGGCCAAGGAAGCAATGAAGGAGGTCCGGGAACTCCGGGCTCGCCTAGACTCCATGGGCAATCGGGACTCACTCCGCAATCTCGGGGTGAAGCAACCATACCCGATAGAATGGAAGGACGTACCGTATTCGCCCAAATACAAGCCCTTCAACATAAACACATTTGACGGTTCATGAGTGATTTCAAGATTACAATGGGATACCTACCCCGCAGCGATTCTATCCTTACCAGACTCTTCGTCGGGGAATTAGCGGGGATAGCTTTCGACTGGTTCTACAGTCTCGAAGATAATTATATCTCATCATTCGATGACCTCAAGTGTATGTTCCTCAAATAGATTCTATGAGGCGGAAAATGATATGACGATATCCTCTCTCATGGATGTCGCCCAAGGAGAAAGGGAACTGATGCGAAATTACATCGAGCGGTTCTGACAAACGGCGCTAAGGTTGCCTCCTGGCAATCCCGAGGCCACACTAATGGAGATGTGCCAAAAAATATGCTTTCGGCGGTCAGCCTCTGGATGTTTGATAGCCAGTTCAAAGACTGGACGACGTTCATTATAAGCATTATCAATGCTGAAAAAAAAGCTCAAAGACGTCCAGCACTTGGGATCTATATCCCTACTACTGAAAAAAAGGGCAAGCACCCCCAACAATAGCGGTAACAGCAACCGCGATGCGAAAGAGAAGCAAGCCATGGTCGCTAATGTGACCAAGAAATTAAAGCAAAAGTAGGCAGAGGCTCCAAAATCAAAGGAGATCTATTCTTTCGAAGACGGTGATGTCAAGCCCATCTTCGACATGATTATTCAGGGAGGTAAAATTTGCCTCCACGACGTCAAACGTCAGCGTGAAGCGGAGGAGATGAACAATCCAAAGTAGTATCACTTCCACCGGTATGTTCACCACCCGACGCAGGAGTACAACACCTTGAAGCGGTACATCCAATGGCTGATCGATACCAAGGCTCTCTTCCTAGATTTCGATGACGTAACGGTTGTCGCTAACACGGTGTCCCTCCAGTTCAGCAACTTCCCACCGACGGAAGCCCGGGACGGAGTCACACCGATCCCAAGGGCAACAATGGAGGTAGTCAATCTTCCCCCAGCTTGCAACCAAGCAGCCGGGCTGACACCTCTTACTACCCCTCAGGGCGAGATCATGTGGGTCCACCCGGATCTGGTCCCAGACTTGACGCAATAAGCAGCGCCTTCCCCTGTCAAGCCTAAAACATAAAAAACCAAGTCTTGTCGCATGGTTTCTCCCACCGCTGAGGAGGCCTGGGCAGGGGAAACCAAGTCGGGACTCGCTTACCAGCGAGATTACGAAGCTTCCGACGTCATTGCAATTCCAACTACTACACCTGTCGTGTCTGATCCAGGTCCATCTCAACCCCCACCAGGGGACAAGTCCAAACAAAAAAAGGGACGCTTCGACAAGCCGTTGCATAAGGAAACGACTCAGGGATTGGAAAAGCCATACAACTTTGACGTCTTGGCTCAACTCGCTAATACCCCAGCAAAGTTGTCGTTATTTGGGCTTCTGCGGCTTTCCAGAGACACTCTAGCTGCCCTGAGCGAGGCGTTACAAAACGTCGAAACCTATCTGGCATTGGTCAAGCCGCCAGCTGAAGATCCGACGACATACTCCCACTGCAATAACGTTACGGATGCAGTACCCAATATTACGTTCTCGCAACAAGACATGTTGCTAAATAACAACAAGCATGATCGTCCCATGTACTACATAGGGTATATAGGTGCTATAAAGGTGGAACAGATGCACATTGACCCTGGTTCATCAATCAACATCATCCCGAGGATTCTGCTGCAAATCTTGGACATCCCGATGCAGCGCTTGACAACTACCAATACTGCCATTAGTGGCTTCAACATAGGAAGAAGCTACCCTCTGGGCAAGATTTGCTTGAAATGCCAGATCGATGACCTAAAAATAGAGGCCACTTACTACGTCATTGTCGTAGATGTATCCTACAACGTCTTGCTTGGACGCCCCTGAATACACCAATATATGATCGTGTCGTTAACCCTGTACCAATACTTAAAGTACGTCGACGATTATGGCATTATCAGAACAGAGTTCGCAGACATCGACCCATTTAAGGGAGTCGAGACATACTACTCCAACGCCATCCTCTACAAGCAAACCCACCAAGACAGGTGGCAATAAGGCCGATGATGAGGCCGAGGTTACGATAACACCGGAGGAACCCATGAGAACCCATCTTAAGGTTTGCACTCCTGACGTAGTCACTCCCCTCATCGTCAAGTTGCACAGGAAGGCACCCGAATCTCTGGCACCTTCCATAACGTCCGAACCTCTGGTTGTTCACCTTCATAGGCCAAATCGACCGCAAAAGAAGGATCCTGCACCATCTGCTCCTTCTGAACCTCTGGTTGTCCACCTTCATAGGCTAAATCGACCACAGAAGAAGGATCCCGCACCATCTGCTCCTTTAGAACCTATGGTCGTTCGTCTTTGCAGACCGCCAAAAGAAGACCCGACCACGGTTGCAACCTTCGAGCCTCTGGTAGTAAAACTGCATAGGAAGACACCAATGCCTGTAACCGTGCTAGGGGTAGCCCATGAGGATGACGAACTGGGATAATATGCGGTCGCTCAGGTTGTCACTACCACATCCTGAAAATAGGGGTATTTTGTCATTTTATATATTATAGGTATTGTGTATATTTATTTTAAACAATTGCATGATGTGTGTATAGATATATATTATATTGTATAGTGCCTGAGTTAGTAGACTAGACCTAGATGCCCACTAGATGGAGCCCTGATCAAAATATAGTGTACTGGATTTAATTTGTAATTTTAGGGATTAATTATTGAGGATTATATTTATTGCCGTAATTTTATTAATTGTTGCGCCTTACCGTTGCTTCGATATTTGGAGCGCTACCCTAGCTTTTGCCTTCCAACAAATTCTACAACCTTGTCCTAGATATGCCTGCCTTCCATTCGGATCCTTATGTAACTCATGAATATGCTCTCTTGTGCTTCATTTTAGTCGCACAATATTCGTCGCAGACGTCTATAATTAATTCCAAATAAAATCTAACTTTGTATCCTTGAGCGTTCCAATCGAAATTGGAGTCACAATCTTGACCCATTTTGTGCAACCCAAATTATGATAATATTCTATTATGAGTCTTCTCTATCCATGACATTTGTGTCCCACCTAATTTTAATCCCATGTACTTCCAATTTATTTTAGAACACCTATTGCATTAATTTTAATTAAATTAATGTAAGAACCCAACTTGACCTAAAAATTAGACCCAACACCAAACCAAACCTCCATTTACACCCTCAAGCTTCATACTAAATACCAAACATTCTTTTTATCCAATACATCACACCAAACATGGTATTTCCCTCATTAAATCTAAAAACCTACTTTCTGTGCAATTTTCCAATTGTTGGGGACTTAATTGCAAAATTGCAATGATGTGTCACCATCCTATTGGTTTAAACCAAATGAAGAACCAACCCCTCCCCCTCCTTTGACCATTCAACCCTCTTTCTCTTTCCTCTTTTTGGATGTATACCATCCTTCATGAGCAATCTAGGCCTTCCATTTTAAATGGAGCCATCATCACCACACAACACCCTCTCTATTATATACATATATATCCTAAACCCCTCTCCCAATGCAAACCCTATCCCAATGTATGCAGCCGGCCCTAATCCCTAGGTGGTCAACATCATCTTCTCCTAAATGCAAAACCAACTCCTCAATTATTAATTTCAACATCACCTCCACCTACAACAAAACCCCACACCCAAACCCTATATAAACTTCCAACCCACCTCTCCTTCTTCAACCTCCCTCAGCCGACCCGTTTCCGGCCACCTTTCTGTCGGAGCCCGACGCCGTCCTCCCCTTCAACAGCACCACCATGCCTCCGTCTCTACCCCATCGTTATCCCTCTTCCTGCACAGCCCACTGATCCCGGCCACTGCCTGAGGTCGGAGCCAGTCCCGCCGAACCATCCATCAACCCCGTTCTTCTTTCCCCCGTCGGACCCCGCCGAGTCCTCACGACCAGCAGCCCGCCGGACTGTTCGCCTGAATCACCTGAACCCAGCAGCACCTTGTCGACCGTAGACTCGTCATGCCGACCGTGTATCCCGCAGACCCGAGCACGACCCCCACTCCCCGCCGAGCCGCTGTTCCCACCGACTGGAGTATACCAGACCGCAGCCGACAGCCTGCAGCAGCACTCGCCATCCCGTCGACGACCCCGACTACACAGAACCGACCTCCGGCGTTCGCCTGAAGCACTCGATCGGAGCCATTCTCAACCCCTCTTCCCTGCCTCCCCCACTCTACATCACCACTACCAGCCCCATCAATGAAGAGCAGTCCCGATGTCCCTCTCCTCCACCTCGCCTGAGCTGCCGAGCTCCTATAACCATCATCATCACCATCATCATCGTCACCATCGTAGTCATTATCATCATCGACCCAACCTCGTCATTGTCATCATCATCGTCGCCATCGTCGTCATCATCGTCGCCATGGTCGTAGCCATCGTCAAACCCGTGCGTGCCGCGCAGGTTCGTCCCTGCCCTCCTTTTCGTCATTTCATGTGATTGTGTGTATATGTATTTATATAGGGTATATATGTACGTATTAGTATATGTAATTAGTATATATATATATATATATATATATATATATATATATATATATATATATATATATATATATAGTATGTATATATTATTCAACCTAGTATATGTTTAATATATGTATATAAGTGGTATGTATATGTAAACATATACATATATATATATATATATATATAGTATAAAATTCTATTAGTGTATATACACATATATATATATTATGTATGTAATTAATTGGTATATATATATTATAAGTATTAATGCTATATACTACATAATCATATGTATAATATGTATATGTACTAGGTGACCCGAGTGTAACCACGGATACCCCGTAGTTACATTGACCTGTGACCACGTAGCATGTTAGCAGACTGCCATATGTACACCGACGTACTGGCAAGACCCGTATCATTGATTGTCTATTATACACAGCAACTACAGACGTGACACCCCTAGTGTAGCCCCTGATTTTAATGTATTTATGATTGTGTGTATGTTAGTGTGATGTCTGATGCAATATTGTATTATTTAATAATGTCTATAGGACTGTTGGATTATTCAGACAAGACCTCGGAAATCGGACATTGTTATTGCCAGCAGCAGGACCCCCAGGCGAGTACATTCTCTGACAGTTTTCATTATCTTGATTATCTCTATAATTCTAGTTGTATAGTGTACATAACTCTGACACTGTTGTTTACACGAGTTGGCATCATCGAGACCTGTCACAAGGAGTCATGATTTGGAATCCATCGTGCTAGCTGGGGAAAACGGAGAAATATTAGTAGCTTATGTAATCATACCCATCTCTACATGAATCATAGCTCACCCACACCTTACGTCGGTGCAGCCTTACCATTACATGCCTCATAGGCTGTTGTGTATGATTAGCCTGACTATTACTTGCATCATAGCTATCCGGATGGTTAGCCTGGCCTTACATGAATTATAGCTAGTCATACATAGCAAGCCTGATCAGTCCCAAGTCGATTACATGATATGTTGATGCTTCACACACTTAGCTAGATATTCTTGACATGTATCTCTAGTATATTGATCTAGCATTCCTTATATTCTAGTTATTTTTCTAGCATCCACTGATATTCCAGTTCATGGTTCTAGTATGCACATGTATTTCTGTTCATTGCTAGTTGCACCATTGATGACATATGCTCCAGTATTTCTATTTCTAGTATCTTATTATTCCAGTATTGTTTATTGCCAGTATTTATATATATCTTGTATTTTTTTACACTGTATTATAGTTTTTGTCAATATACATGAAACTGCTGTTAGTGCTTGTACTTCGCTCCAATCCTGACTGGATATTTTTCCATACTGTGACATAGAGGACTTATTTCTGGCATACTTGGAGACTTGGATGTTATTGATTGCAGGTTAAATTATTTTATTATTTTAAACTTGTCTTGTATTTTATTTATTTATTCGATATCTCATCGTGCTTTAGTTTCTGTGATTGAGTATTCCATATTATATTGTGATATCTGTGTCTCCTTATGGAGTTGGATATTCGTGAGAGATTGATTAGATAGTATCATGACATAGATAGCATTCTACCGCCGATGCTGCGGCGTAGGCTGGACGTACCCACGTACTCGTGTCCCAAATTTTGGGTGCGGGTCGTGACACATTTTTAGTGGTGGTCCATGTAGGTCAGACTTCGCAAGTTGTGCGATATCGTAGTAGTACGACGTCTTAGTTGTACTACTGCATACCTGCAATAGGATATACGATATAGGATACTAGGATGAGAGAGGATACTCAATCACAAACTCTTGAGAGATTCCTGGGATAACCCTTGAGAATCTTATTGTAATTTCCAATTTAAATCTTTTTCCCTTGTTCCGTCCGTCCTCACTTGTTGTTATCGAATTTGGTTCTTGTTGATCAGTTGTTAAACTTAATTCTTGGTATTGTTGTTGAGTTTTGATTTTATATCAAGATAAACTTTACGGACTAAAATTTACGGTATCATCTGATGACATATGTTGATGAGGACAGTGAGAAAGGTAAAACGTCTACTTTGGTTATGGAGCCTAGAGTTTATCGCAGCCACATTAGCTGGTGTGGCAAAAATGTAGAAACCTGACTTCGGATGTACATATCTTAGTTATGAATTTAGAGTTTCTTGCAGCCATACCGGTTGGCGTGGCGAGGATTCTAGATAACGTGATTCTAGAGTTGCATACCTTAGTTATGGAATCTATCGTTTATCGCAGCTATGCTTACTGGCGTGGCAAGGATTCTGAGTGTCATGATTTTGGACAGACGTGTATGATTATCAGATTGTATCTTAAATTGGTTCCTAAAGTATCATCTCAATACTTATCCACTTTTGTTATTATAGGACCTTGTTCTATCATTTTCTTGCTAGCAGTAGAGATACCTTCAGTTCCTCAGTCCAGTTCCTTCTTGAGCTTCTTTCCATTAGGGTCCTTGTTAATGTGATAATTGGTGACTTGCAATTATGTCTGTGTCTTGTATTAGTATTGACTGGGTGTGACTTGTGAGTTTGTAAGTGTTTCTTGGTTGGACATGTGAGTAGTAGGAATCAATCTAGAGTTAACCTGTAGCATAGTACCTCGTAGCAATAGTTCTATAATAGGTGTTATTATAGTTAGTATTGGTACTATAAGTAGAAGGAGGAGTAAGAGTATCAGTAATGGTTCCAGGAGTTAGTATCAGAGTCAGCATGCCAGTCCTAGATAGTCATAAATTTATGTAGTTGGGTGATCCATGTAAATAATTAAGTATCGAGGAAATTATGTTAAAAATTAATGGAGCATGATATTCAATTTGATGGTTGATACTTGGGTGTGTTAAGAGTAAATATATATATATATATATATATATATATATATATATATATATATATATATATATATATATATATATATATATATATATATATATATATATATATATTTATATATGGCATTAATGAGTGTGACATGGGTTGGGAATATCAAGATTGATCATGAAAGGTATGAAGTGTATCATAGATTAGTGTAACAGTCTGTAAAAGATTAAAAAGGAAGATACTTATACATCAATTGAGATATGGAACCATAGGCCTGCCTTTGAGAGTGAAGTGGAGCATGTGTATTATATAAGTTAATAACTAGTGCGAATAATCGTGAGTTCTAATAAGTTGATGAGATGATCTAATAATGATGCTAGTGTTACCATACCAAGAGTACTAATTTTTCTATATCGAGAATTAGTTGAGCAAGGTGCTAATAACAGTAAGTACTTCGTGTGATGATAATTAGATTGGTGTACCAGTTAATATAGATAGAAAATTATTGGAGAAAATATGTGTGATGATAACTTTGATTATTGAGAGTAATAGTACAAGTAATCCAGGCAGTGCAATATTTAGTACACAGTTGAGGAGTGTAGACAATTGGTGTATTTGTGTGTACCTTGAGTATTAGAGACTGTGAGTATTTATATGTATACTTGTGGATTTAAATTTATAATTTAAAGATTGGAAATGGATTTTAATTTTTAAATATTTTGAGGAGTTGAGATTTTATCGGTAACTGCCAGGCCTACTAGCATGCAAAGTTTCTATCGGTAGTTATCCATGACACGATGAAACCTCTAAATAACTGCCAGGCCTACTAGCATGCAAAGTTTCTATCGGTAGTTATCCCTATCCGTCGCACGTCCTATAAGTACCAGTGACCAGCCGAGTACGCAAGTCCGTGTCCTACATGTGACTCAAACTCGTGTAAGAATAGTGTCATGGCCAATGAAACATAAGATGCCTCATAATAATGGGATGGTCTCATAAGTAGGTCCAATGCATATACATAATTAAAAACAGAATACGACGACACCGTAGTTGCACCCAAGTTTCCTTGGACGTGCAGTTTATATAGCAATTTAAAATATATGAACTAAAATAAACAGAAATAAAACAAGCATGCATCATAAGGAATGTAAATAACAGTACAATGACAAGGTATACTTGCCTGACAAGAAATATGTATGGTGTAAGTGTCCAGATGTCAAGGACACGGGATTAGAAACTACGGCCTTCGAACAAACATCTCTGGATGCTGAAATAGACATCACCAACATTTCTAGAATCAGCATGATAGCTAGAAATCACTACCCTTTCGTCCAAGTTGGACACAAGGATAAAACGATAATTTCGGGTCAAAGTGGGGTCCACGTGTGGCCTACTTTGCACCAAAAAGTGTGCCAAGGGTAAAAGTCTCTAAAAGGGACAAATTATAGGTCAAATAAACTCTAAATGTCAGTACGAACTTAACGGTATGTCCAAATGTGGATTCCGGTGAGCCGAACACAACTTCGCCCAAAAAGTCAACCGTGGGGCCCGCCAATAGGCGACTTGGTCAACTGTCTCAGAATTGCATAAAAATTGGGTCACAGGACCAGCGCGATACCACGAGTCCAGTGGTGCAAGTTTTGTCACATTTTGACGGACGTGCACTAAATGACGCAGAGTTTTACAAAATTCGCGATACGGGGAATTTTTGAGGATACGGGCTGATTTCGACGCGCACACGCGTCCGAATCAGGTTTCGAGAAAGCCCATATGTCTGGGTATACCATGCGCGCCTTTCGGTGCACTTGGTACACGATGGGGCGGTCCCGTTTGGCGGGGCGCGCTCCGTATCGTAATTTCTGGAAGTTGGAAAAAATATGTTTTCGGGATTTCAATCTGATTTAATTCAACACACAACAATAATTAAAATATTGTATTTAACAGGAATTAATCTTGGTTAAGTGGTCTTTGCATAGCAAGAAGAATAACTAAATTTGGATCTCTGTGGTGGAAGATACGAGTCCATAAACATGGGTGGTTACCGCAGTTTTCTGCGATCTAAAAGTTATCGTTTTTCGCCAACTTTTGCTCAGTTTTTGCCTAGGTTTACGCGTTGTTCGAGGTAAACTAATATACAGAGATGGAAGGGAGATAGGTCGTGAACATACTGGTGAAGACGGGGTCAAATTTGGTCGAGCGATGGCGCAGAAAACGAGGCATGAACAGGGGTACGTTGTTCAGTACTTGTGTATTCCGGTCACTGCGCGGTTGATGCGGTCGGCTGTGCGGCTACTCCGGCGACTGGCGACGGTGCTCAGGGTTGGAGGCGGCGGTCTGGTCAAGGAGATGAAGATGGGTTGAATAGATTTTAGGGTTAGGGTTTGTTAATGTGATGTATATATATAGGTCGGGGGGCGGATACTGCGGGTCGCGGGGGGGATACACGCGGGTGGGGAGCTCTATAGCTGCTGCTATTAATTTCTCTAATGGGTCGGGTCTGGGTTAGTTTAGGTGGGCTTTGGTTTGTATTTGGTAGGTAGTAAGTATCCATTAAGGTTTTATTCTTCTTTTTCTTTTTTCCTTTTTTATTTCTTATTCTCTTTTATAATAAACTATATATATATATATATATACATAGAAAATTCTACAAATTATATTTTAGAGCATACAATTAATCTATCAACTGCCCTCAAGGTCTCCTGACATCTAAATAATTTAAGAAAAATTATAATTGCTCCCTAAATCCTCTAAATGCACAATTACCTAAAAATAAAAATCCCATAAATTATATTTCTTTTAATTAGCTAATAATTACTATAAATCCATTAAATAATTAATTAAAAATTAATACGGTTTATTAAAATTAGGGATTTTACATTCTACCCAACTTATAAAAAATTTGTCCTCGAAATTAAAACTAAGCCACGATAGAAAGTTAAGGATGGTATAAGGTATAAATGAACAAAATAAATTCATACCTTGGTCTACGAATAGGTTCAAAAAATGTTTGCGCATGTCGTCCTCGCGTTCCCAAGTTGATTCTCCTGGAGCGCCATGTTTCCATGCCACGTGAACCAAAAGAATAGACTGGTTCCTCAATATTTTCTCTCGACGATCAAGAATTTCCACGGGTTGCTCTTGATATGACAAGCTCGGCCCAATGGTGATCTCCGAATGGTCGAGAACATAACTGCTATCTGCCACATATCAGTTGAGTTACGACACGTGAAATACATCATGTACTCCCTCAAGTGAAGGTGGTAGCGCAAGTCGATATGCCACTTCTCCCACTCTCTCTAGCACATCAAATGGTCCAATATACCTTAGACTCAACTTGTCGTGCCCTCCGAATCAAATGGTGCCTCTGGTAGGTGATATCCTCAAGAAGACATGATCACCCTCTTTGAACTCCAAGGAACGATGATGAAGGTCTGCCCACTGCTTCTACCTGTCTTGCGCTGCTCGCAAGTGCCCTTGTATCTTCTTAACTGTCTCAATGGTGTTGACTACCAACTCTGGTCTCAGAATCTGACGTTCTCCCATGTCACTCCAGCACACGGGAGTCCTACACTTTCTTTCATACAATGCTTCAAACGGAGCCATCTGGATACTCGCTTGATAGCCATTGTTGTAAGAAAACTCCACAAGATGTAGGTGGTCCTCCCATGATCCTCCAAAGTCTAAAATACAAGCCCTCAACATATCCTCCATTGTCTGAATAGTACGCTATGACTGCCCATTTGTCTGCGGGTGATAAGATGTACTGAACTTCAGACGAGTTCCAAGACTCTCTTGCATGCTCCTCCAAAAGTACGATATAAAACGCAAATCCCTGTCTGACACAATATTGACTGGAATGCCGTACAATCTCACGATCTGCCTCATATATAAGTCAGCTAAAGCTTTTGTAGACTGACCAACTCTAAAAGGCAGGAAATGGGTTGCCTTGGTGAGTCGGTCCACTATTACTCATACTGCATCTCTCCCACTTAGACTCTTGGAAAAACCCGTGATGAAGTCCATAGTGATGTGCTCCCACTTTCACTCTGGAATCGGAAGTGGTTACAATAACCATGTTGTTCTCTGGTGCTCCGCCTTTACTTGTTGACATACTAGACATTTAGCTACAAAGCGATCTCTCTCTCTTTTTATCCTATGTCACCAAAAGTGCTATCGTAAGTCACGATACATCTTGGTGCCTCCAAGATGAATAGAATATATCGAACTATGAGCTTCTGTCATTAACTCCTGTTGAATCTCTCCATTGGGAACATATAGACGATCACCACATCGTAATGTCCCGTCCTCATGAATACGCAATCCCGTCTGCTCTCCGGCCTCTGTCCTTTCTTTCAATCTCCTAAATCTGGCGTCTGTAGGCAAAGCTGCCTTGATCCTCTCTACTAGTGATGATTGTACTTGCAAGTTGGCTAGTGTCCCATCTACTCCGGGTAATATCACTTCTATGCCAAGCTCTTACAATTTCTCCAATAATTCCCTCTGTGTTGTTAAGAAGTAAGCTGTTGGTTTCCGGCTTAACGCGTCTGCTACAACGTTAGCCTTGCATGGGTGATAATGTAGCTCTATCTCGAAATCTTTTATCAACTCAAGCCATCAATGTTGCATCATATTTAACTCCTTCTGCATGAAGACGTACTTAAGGCTTTTGTGGTCTGTATAGATCTCTACTCGTTCCCCATATAAGTAATATCTCCATAGCTTCAGAGCAAATACAACGGCTGTAAGTTCCAAGTCATGAGTTGGATAATTCTTCTCATGCACTCGTAACTGCCTAGATGCATATGCAATCACCTTGCCATGTTGCATCAATATGCATCCCAAGCCTTTCCCTGATGCGTCACTGTAAATCATATGGCCTCCTGATCCTGATAGAATAGTCAATACTGGTGCTGTAGTTAGTCGCTTCTTCAACTCTTCGAAGGCAGTTTGACACTCGTCGGTCCATACGAACTTTTGATCCTTGCATGTCAACCGAGTCATAGGTGCTGCTATCATTGAGAAGTTCTCCACGAACCGTCGGTAATATCTTGCAAGTCCAAGAAAACTTCTCACCTCCGATGTTGATTTAGGAATGGGCCATGTCTCGACTGCCGAGATTTTCTCTGGATCAACAGAGATACCATCTCCCGTAACGACATGTCCAAGAAATGAAACTCTGTCCAAGAAGAACTCATATTTACTAAGCTTCGCATATAATTGCTCTCTCCTCAATGTCTCTAGAATAATCCGCAGGTGCTTCTCGTGCTCCTCGTGGCTCTTCGAATAGACAAGTATGTCATCTATGAAGACAACCACGAACTGGTCCAAATACTGATGGAAAACTCAATTCATTAAGTCCATAAAGATAGCTGGAGCATTGGTCAACCCAAATGGCATGACCAGAAACTTGTAGTGTCCATATCTTGTTCTAAATACGGTCTTCGGGATGTCCTGCTTCCGTACCTTCACCTGGTGATATCCCGATCTCAAGTCTATCTTCAAGAACACCTTGGCTCCACTAAGCTGATCAAATAAGTCATCAATGCATGGCAATGGGTATTTATTCTTCACAGTCATTGCATTCAAGGCTCTGTAGTCAATACACACACGCACTGACCCATCCTTCTTTGGTACAAACAATACTGGTGCTCCCCAGGGTGATGCACTTGGTCGGATGAAACCTTCAGCTCATTCATCTCCTTCTTCGCCAATCTATAAACATGCGATGCAATGGGTGCTGCTCCCGGTGTTAATTCAATTAAGAATTCTATGTCTCTGTCGGGGGGTAGGCCTGGCAATTCCTCTGGAAAAATGTCTTGAAACTCTGAAATAATGGGGTGATAAATAACATCGTCCATTACGAGCCGCATACTATCAAGGGCTTCGGTGGATCCTCGTGCAAACTCAAGTTTCGGCTGGCCTGGTACCTTAAAAAGAATGCTTCCTCCAAAACAATCGAAGAAAGTATAGTATTTGCTTAGCCAGTCCATTCCAAGCATAATATCAAAAGTTGGCATAGGAAGGACTAAGAGTCGGGCGTTCATCTCTCTGCCATGAATCACTATAGGATACGATCTACAAATTCGACTAACAGGTACAATTCCTCCTCCGGTGAGAATTCTAACACAACTTGGTAAAGGTGTAGAGGCAATATTGTGTTTGGCAATAAAACTAGAAGATACGAACGAGTGGGTGGCTCCCGTATCAAACAATGTCACAGTAGGAAAAGTAAAAGCAAGAGTAATACCTGCTATGACATCAACCTCCTGATCCAAGTCATCCACTTCTAGTGCAAAAGCTTGCCCATTCCTCTGTGGTTGTCCATGACTGGCCCTCATGTACTGATCCTCTTGGGTAGGTAGCGGTGGTCCTCGCTGAAATCCTCCTACTGCTGGGGGTCGAGGTGCTCCTGGTCTAGTCATCTGCTGAGCTGGCTTCGGTGCTGGAAGCGCTAGCCTCTGAACTGGCGGTAGAAGTGTCAATGCCTGTTGCATGGGACAGTCTCTCATCATATGCTGTCCAGAACCATATCTCATACATTATCCTAAGCGAGTTCGACAGTCTCTTATAATATATCTATATTTCCCACAATAATTGCAGTGGGGCTTCTCTGGAATCTGGTATGGTCTGTTGATGCTGCTACTGTGCCAAAGGATATCTGATAGGCCCTCATTGCTGCGTCCTTGCCGGTCCTTGTTGTGTCTTTAGTTGACCTCCTTTACCCTTGCTGATGGTCTCTTAAAATCTTGCTTCTGTCAATAATTCGACATAAAAGATCCGGGACTGTGAGCTAGTATAGTATTGGAGCTTCTGAGTCAGTCTGCGATGAAACCTCTTAGCCTTGGCCAAGTTATTTGGTATCAGGGAAGCACCATATTTACTGAGGCGACTAAACTCGGCATCATACTCGTCAACTATTCTGTTCCCTTGCTCCAGGTGAAGAAACTGATCGTACAACGCATCTATTATGGTGTCCGAAAAGTACTTCCTCTCAAAACACTCCAAGAATTGCTCCCAAGTCTGATACGTACCCAACTGGTGCTCCATTGATTCCCACCAGTGATGGACATTACCATCTAGTAGCGTCCTTACGCCTGTCATCCATAGCTCTGTAGGTAGCTGCGATGCCTCTAATAACTTTTGAGTGTGAGTAATCCAGTTGGTAGTCTCCTCTGGGCTCTCAGTGCCTTTGTACGGCTTGGGACCCATCTGAATAAAGTCCTTGACTGAACCAACTCTAGCTCGAGGTGCTGGAACTAGTGCTTGAGCTGGTACAGTAGCCTGTGCAGCCATTCTCTCAAGTGCTGCTAGAAACTCTTGCCTCTGCTCTGTCGCTTGCTGCCTCTGCTCTGCAGCTAGTGTGACTGCATGTTGTCTCTGTTCCTGCATTATAATCTGGTAGAATTAGAACAGCTGTGTCTGGCCATCCTGCGGTGTCGATGAAGCTGGAAGGTTCCCATTAGGTGAAGCGGGAAGGTCAGATGGAACTGGATTGTGAGTCTGTCAATCTGGTCCCGGAAGTCTAGGAATCGATGAGGTCCTTCCTTGAGTCTGACCATTGACTCCTGAAGGTGTGTCGCCATCGGCGAAAGTACATCCATTTTGCATATAAATCTCTCTGTAGGTGATGTATAAAACGATTAGAAAAATTACAAGAATCAAACAGGATACAAGCATTAAATAGGATATTTGAAAGGAAGGATGAGTTTTAGTCAAGGGTGGATGAGATCCTTATACTCTATTCCTATACGCAGGCTTGTTCGGTACAGTAACGTAACCGAGATAATATATTCTCGACCTGCATGGGCCACCACAAAAATATGTCACGCCCCAGTCCCAAAATACGTAGGACTAGAAATACGTAATACGCCAGCCGTATGTATACGAACTCCAATATATGGAAACCATATACACACGTACGTTGTACATGAATATCCAATCCACTAGTGGTAATATACTATCTCAACAAGTCACACACAATCTATATCTCTTCCACAACACAAATAAATAAATAAATGGGAATAAATAACTGAATATCAAATAGGAAGTCTCAAAGTATGATAGTCGGATGGAAACAAATCCACTGCAAATCGACTATACTAAAACTACTAAAAGAGAGAAGAGAATCAACTCTAATATAAGCTAAATGTCTCTAAAAGAAATAGCAACTAGAATCTCTAATAGCTGTAGTGAATCAAAGATACTCCAAAGGTAAGACCTCCTTAGTCTGATAAGTAGCGTCAGGTCCAGGTCCGTACTCCTACGGATACTCCCGTCTGTCTATATCTGGAAAGGTACCAGGTTCTCAGAGGGACGTAACAAGATACATATAAATATGCCAATAAAGTACTGAAAAGTAAACATCCAATGGGGTCGCCTAACCATCTATGTGAATGCAGTTTGAGAACAACTTTCTTACAAGTGGGCTATCTGGCCATAAAATGGGATTGGCATGATTCTCTCGGAGAATCAGGAGCCTACAAAGTATGCCATCTTTTGAACAACAGAGGCCGCCAGGTACTATAGGGGTCATCATGACCGCGCATCTCCGATGGATCATGCAGGTTAGATAAAAAGAAAAGTGCAAAGGAGCCCAAATGCCTTACTTGTTGTTCTCCCCACTCCATGCTCTAAGCATGTCACATCCATGACACGATGAAACCTCTAAATAACTGCCAGGTCTACTAGCATCCAAAGTTTCTATCGGCAGTTATCCCTATCTGTCGCACGTCCTATACGTACCAGTGGCCAGCCGAGTACGCAAGTCCGTGTCCTACATGTGACTCACACTCATGTAAGAATAGTGTCATGGCCAATGAAACATAAGATGCCTCATGATAATGGGGTGGTATCATAAGTAGGTCCAATGCATATACATAAATAAAAACAGAATACGACGACACCGTCGTTGCACCCAAGTTTTCTTGGACGCGCAGTTTATATAGCAGTTTAAAATATATGAACTAAAATAAACAGAAATAAAATATACATGCATCATATGGAATATAAATAACAGTACAATGGCAAGGTATACTTGCCTGACAAAAAATTTATATGGTATAAGTGTCCAGATGTCAAGGACACGGGATCAGAAACTACGGCCTCCGAACAAACGTCTCCGGATGCTGAAATAGACATCACCAACGTTTCCGAAATCAACGAGATAGCTAAAAATCACTACCCTTTCGTCCAAGTTGGACACAGGGGCAAAACGATAATTTTGGGTCAAAGTGGGGTCCACGTGTGGCCTACTTTGCACCAAAAAGTGTGCCAAGAGTAAAGGTCTCTAAAAGAGACAAACTATAGGTCAAACAAACTCTAAATGTCAGTACAAACTCAACGGCATATCCAAATGTGGATTCCGGTGAGCCGAACACAACTTCGCCCAAAAAGTCAACCATGGGGCCCGCCAATAGGCAACTTGGTCAACTGTCTCAAAATTGAGTGAAAATTGGGTCACAGGACTAGCGCGATACCACGAGTCCAGTGATGCAAGTTTTGTCGCATTCTGACGAGCATGCACTAAATGGCGCAGAGTTTTATAAAAGTCGCGATACGGGGAATTTTTGCAGATACGGGCTGATTCTGACGCGCACACGCATCCGTATCAGTTTTCGCAAAAGTCCACATGTCTGGGTATACCATGTGCGCCTTTCGGTGCACTTGGTATACCACGGGGCGGTCCCGTTTGGCGGGGCACGCTCTGTTTCACAATTTCTAGAAGTTGAAAAAAGTATATTTTCTAAATTTTTAATCTGATTTAATTCAATACACAGCAATAATTAAAATATTGTATTTGACAGGAATTAATCTAGGTTAGGTGGTCTTTGCATAGCAAGAATAATATCTAAATTCGGATCTCTATGGTGGAAGATACGAGTCTGTAATCATGGGTGGTTACCGCAGTTTTCTGCAATCCAAAAGTTATCGTTTTTCGCCAACTTTTGCTAGATTTTTGCCTAGGTTTACGCGTTGTTCGAGGTAAACTAATACACAGAGATGGAAGGAGGATAGGTCGTGAACATACCGGTGAAGACGAGGTCGAGTTTGGTCGAGCGGTGGCACGGGAAACGAGGCATGAACATGGGTACGTTGTTCAGTACTCGCTGTGTATTTCGGTCGCGGCGCGGTTGATGCGGTCGGCTGTGCGGCTACTCCTGCGACTGGCGGTGGTGCTCAGGGTTGGAGGCGACGGTCTGGTCGAGGAGATAAAGATGGGTTGAAGAGATTTTAGGGTTAGGGTTTGTTAATGTGATGTATATATATAGGTCAGGGGGCGGATACTGTGGGTCGCGGGGGGGATATACGCGGGTGGGGAGCTCTGTAGCTGCTGCTATTGATTTCTCTAATGGGCCGGGTCTGGGTTAGTTTAGGTAGGTTTGGGTTTGTATTGGGTAGTGTAGTAAGTATCCATTAAGGTTTTATTCTTCTTTTCTTTTTCTTTTTCCTTTTTCATTTCTTATTCTCTTTTATAATAAACTATATATATATATATATATATATATATATATATATATATATATATATATATATATATATATATATATATATATATATATATATATATATATACATACATATATGTACATAGAAAATTCTAGAAATTATATTTTAGAGCATACAATTAATCTATCAGCTGCCCTCAAGGTCTCCTACATCTAAATAATTTAAGAAAAATTATAATTGCTCCCTAAATCCTCTAAATGCACAATCACCTAAAAATAAAAATCCCATAAATTCTATTTCTTCTAATTAGATAATAATTACTATAAATCCATTAAATAATCAATTAAAAATTAATACGGTTTATTAAAATTATGGGTTTTACAACCTATGATTGTGTTAGAGGTCCTTGGTATCAGATTTTGGTATTAATAGACATATGTGTGTAACGTGGATGTATCCATGGATATCTTGTGGAATGGTGATTAGTTGATATGGGTATCAGTGTATAAGGATAGGAATTAATGAGTGAATGTGCCAGAATTAAGTATATGTTGGAAGTTAAAGATGTCCAGGTGATGTGTTAGCAGGTTATGTTCTTTTCTTTCCTTTTGTTCCTTTCTATTTGATTGATTGATTGATACCTTAGTACCGTAGCTTGTATTCGTGATTTTCTTGTTAGAATGTAGTTAGTAGTACACCCTGACAGATACTTCAATACCATGATGAAAGACACCATCACCATATATGTTTTCCTTAAATTGCATGTTGCATGACTGTAGGTAGGATTTTCATAGACCTTGATTGTTGGGGTTTAACCGTAGTGAAGAATTAATAAGGAGGTTATGATTTGAGAAAGAGAGACAATGTGCCTTACATTTCGAGGATAAGCATTAATTTAAATAAAGAGTCGAGAAGTCAATATGGCAGAATTGACAATTTTGGTTAAATCATTGATTTTATGAAGATTATGATATGATTGAATTTGTCATTAAAATTTTGAGGAAATTAAGAAGATTATCATTATATTTATTTTATTTTAAGATATAAAATTAAAAATTTATATTTTGAATGTTGTATTTGAAGATTTCATAAATATTACATTGTTTGAGTATTGTGTGAAAAAAGAAATCGAGGAATAAGAAAACAAATGGATTAGTGTTTGAATTCAATTTTTGGGACGAGGATTTAAATTTTATAAATATGCATTGATTGGATTTCCATTAGAGGATTGGATAGTAAATTTTGTATTTAGTGATTAACTTAAAATTTTGGAGGGGATTATGATAAGAATGGAATTTGATTTTTAATTTTGAAGATTTGCAGAAATATGATACTTATAGAATTTTAAAAGAAATTTTGTGAAATAACAACATTGATTACTTCATGATTATATGATTTGATGAATTTAATTTTGATAGTAAAATAATATAATGAATAAATACAACTATTGAGGATCTTAAATTTCGAGGACGAAATTCTTTTAAGGAGGTAGACTTGTCACTACCACATCCTAAAAATAAGGATATTTTGTCATTTTATATATTATAGGTATTGTGTGTATTTATTTTAAATAATTGCATGATGTATGTATAGATATATATTATATTGTATAGTGCCTGAGTTAGTAGACTAGACCTAGATGCCCACTAGATGGAGCCCTGACCGAAATATAGTGTGCTGGATTTAATTTGTAATTTTGGGGATTAATTATTGAGGATTATATTTATTGCCGTGATTTTATTAATTGTTGTGCCTTACCGTTGCTTCGATATTTGGAGCGCTACCCTAGCTTTTGCCTTCCAACAAATTTTACAACCTTGTCCTAGACATGCCTGCCTTCCATTCGGACCCTTGTGTAACTCATGAATATGCTCTCTTGTGCTCCATTTTAGTCGCACAATATTCGTCGCAGACGTCTATATTTAATTCCAAATAAAATCTAACTTTGTATCCTTGTGCGTTCCAATCGAAATTGGAGTCACAATCTTGACCCATTTTGTGCAACCCAAATTATGATAATATTCTATTCTGAGTCTTCTCTGTCCATGACATTTGTGTCCCACCTAATTTTAATCCCATGTACTTCCAATTAATTTTAGAACACCTATTGCATTAATTTTAATTAAAATAATGTAAGGACCCAACTTGACCTAAAAATTAGACCCAACACCAAACCAAACCCCCATTTACACCCTCAAGCTTCATACTAAATACCAAATATTCTTTTTATCTAATACATCATACCAAACATGGTATTTCCCCTCATTAAATCCAAAAAACCACTTTCTGTGCAATTTTCCAATTATTGGGGACTTAATTGCAAAACTACAATGATGTGTCACCATCCTATTGGTTTAAACCAAATGAAGAATAAACCCCCCCCCCCTCCTTTGACCGTTCAACCCTCTTCCTCTCTCCTCTTTTTGGATGTACACCATCCTTCATGAGCAATCTAAGCCTTCCATTTTAAATGGAGCCATCATCACCACACAACACCCTCTCCATTATATACATATATATCCTAAACCCCTCTCCCAATGCAAACCCTATCCCAATGTGTGCAGCCGGCCCTAATCCCTAGGTGGTCAACATCATCTTCTCCTACATGCAAAACCAATTCTTCCATTATTAATTTCAACATCACCTCCACCTACAACAAAACCCCACACCCAAACCCTATATAAACTTCCAACCCACCTCTCCTTCGTCAACCTCCCTCAGCCGACCCATTCCCGGCCACCTTCCCGCCGGAGCCCGACGCCGTCCTCAACAGCACCGCCACGCCTCCGTCTTCGCCCCGTCGTTATCCCTCCGCCTGCACAGCCCACTGATCTCGGCCACTGCCTGAGGCCAGAGCCAGTCCCGCCGAACCATCCATCAACCCCGTTCTTCTCTCCCCCGCCAGACCCCGCCGAGTCCCCACGACCAGCAGCTCGCCGGACTGTTCCCCTGAATCACCTGAAACGAGCAGCACCTCGCTGACCATAGCCTCGCCCAGCCGACTGTGCATCCCGCAGACCCGAGCACGACCCCCACTCCCCGCCGAGCCGTTGTTCCCGTCGACTGGAGTATACCAAACCGGAGCCGACCGCCTGTAGTAGCGCTCGCCATCCCGTCGATGACCCCGACTACACAGAACCGACCTCCGGTGTTCGCCTGAAGCACTCGATCGGAGCCATTCTCAACCCCTCTTCCATGCCTCCTCCACTCTACATCACCACCACCAGCCCCATCAACGAAGAGCAGTCCCGACGTCCCTGTCCTCCACCTCGCCTGAGTTGCCGAGCTCCGATAACCACCATCATCACCATCATCATCATCACCATCGTCGTCATTATCATCATCGAACCTACCTCATCATCATCGTCATCATCGTCGCCATCGTCGTCATCATCGTCGCCATCGTCGTCGTCATCGTCAAACCCGTACGTGCCGCACAGGTTCGTCCCTGCCCTCCTTTTCGTCATTTCATGTGATTGTGTGTATATGTATTTATATGGGGTATATATGTACGTATTCGTATATGTAATTAGTATGTGTTTATATATATATATATATATATATATATATATAAAGTAAATGACCCTAATTGGTATATGAGTAATTAGTACTGTACCAATTGAACAATACTCATATACCAATTAGGGTCATTTACTTTATATATATATATATATATATATATATATATATATATATATATATATATATATATATATATATTGTTCAAACTAGTATATGTTTAATATATGTATATAAGTGGTATGTAAACACACACACACACACACACACACACACACACACACACATATATATATATATATATATATATATATATATATATATATATATAGTATAAAATTCTATTAGTGTATATACACATATACATATTATGTATGTAATTAATTGGTATATATATATTATAAGTATTAATGCTATATGTTAGGTAATCATATGTATAATATGTATATGTACTAGGTGACCCGAGTGTAACCACGGATACCCCGTAGTTACATTAACCTGTGACCACATAGCATGTTAGCAGACTGCCATATGTACACCGATGTACTGGCAAGACCCGTATCATTGACTGTTTGTTATACACAGCAACTACAGACGTGACACCCCTAGTGTAGCCCCTGAGTTCAATATATTTATGATTGTGTGTATGTTAGAGTGATGTCTGATGAAATATTGTATTATTTAATGATGTCTATAGGACTGTTGGATTATTCAGACAAGACCTCGGAAATCGGATATTGTTATTGCCAGCAGCAGGACCCCCAGGCGAGTACATTCTCTGACAGTTTTTATTATGTTGATTATCTCTATAATTCTAGTTGTATAGCGTACATGACTCTGACACTGTTGTTTACACGAGTTGGCATCATCGAGACCTGTTTCGAGGAGTCGTGATTTGGAATCCATCGTGCTAGCTGGGGAAACGAGGAAATATTAGTAGCTTATGTGATCATACCCAACTCTACATGAATCATATCTCACCCACACCTTACGTCGGTGCAGCCTTACCATTACATGCCTCATAGCTTGTTGTGTATGATTAGCCTGACTATTACTTGCATCATATCTATCCGGATGGTTAGCCTGACCTTACATGAATCATAGCTAGTCATACATATCAAGCCTGATCAGTTCCAAGCCGATCACATGATATGCTGATGTTTCACACACTTAGCTAGATGTTCTTGACATATTTCTCTAGTATATTGATCTAGCATTCCTTATATTCTAGTTATTGTTCTAGCATCCACTGATATTCCAGTTCATGGTTTTAGCATGCACATGTATTTCTGTTCATTGCTAGTTGCACCATTGATGACATATGCTCCAGTATTTCTATTTCCAGTATCTCATTATTCCAGTATAGCTTATTGCCAGTATTATATCCATCTTGTATTTCTTTACACTGTATTATAGTTTTTGTCAATATACATGAAACTGCTGTTAATGCTTGTACTTCGCTCCAATCCTGACTGGATATTTTCCAAACTGTGACATAGAGGACTTGTTTCCGGCATACTTGGAGACTTGGATGTTATTGATTGCAGGTTAGATTATTTTATTATTTTAGACTTGTCTTGTATTTTATTTATTTATTCGATATCTCATCGTGCTTTAGTTTCTGTGATTGAGTATTCCATATTATATTGTGATATATGTGTCTCCTTATGGAGTTGGATATTTGTGAGAGATTGATTAGATATTATCATGACCTAGACAGCGTTCTACTGCCGATGTTGCGACGTAGGCTGGACGTACCCACGTACTCGTGCCCCAAATTTTGGGTGCGGGTCGTGACACAGGACAACGTCCCTTCTCTCGATGATATGATTCCTCCGGAAGAAATACCTTATTTATCAATAAAGGGTTATCTTTGAATTATTCTGAGCATACATGTAAACCCCTGAATTTTCAAATTTTTAAATCTTGGAATTTTCCCGATTTTCTGGAATTTTTCGGGAATTTTCTGTAATTAAAATCAAGGTTTTCAATTAATAAAGGATTTTTAATTGTTAAAAAATAATATTAAAATATCAAGAAAATAATATTTTTGGGTGTAAAATGGAAAACTGGACTTGGGGTAATTTTTTGGGATTTTATTGGGCTTCAGACCTATTTTTAAAAGCCTAAAAACTATTTTTATAATTAATTAATTATTACTGTTATTATATTATTATTTTTATTATTATTATTATTATTAGTACTGTTATTTTATTTTTTATTTTTGAGTTGGGCCCGGCCCGGCCCAGTGGGCCGAGCCCAGTGCTTCCCAGCCCAGCCCGGCCATAGGCTAGCGGGTCGGGCGGGTCGGTCAGACCCGACCCGGCGCCCGACCCGACCCGGACCGCTGTCACCGTCCCCAGTCGCCCACGACTCCGATTTTCTCGCCGCCGCCGCGATTTCCGGCTAACCGCCCCCACGTCGACCGCGCCTCTCCGGATCCCGCGGCCACGACGCCGGCCGAGACCCCTCGCATCTCCCCTATAAATCCCCCTCCCTTTCACCTCCGCCTCGTCCCCTAAACCCTAACCCTAACTACTCCGGCGAGCCCCGTCCACCGATCCCGACCGCCTCCTGCACCGCGCGAGGCCCCCCAGACCCGCCGTCGACCACCTCCAGGAACCGCCCTTCTCCTCTCCTCCTCACAGCTAACCTCTCCGGCCGCCCTCGAATCCACTCCCCGCCGTGCACAGCCAGGTCGACGACCGCCGCCGGCCAGCTCGCCCTCTGGCCGTCTCCGCCGGCTCGCCAGAAGCTCCCTAGGCGGGACACCGCCAGCAGGACACGCGGATACGAGCCAGGACACGCGTCCAGGGCACGATACGGACACAGAACCGCATGTCGGACTCGAAATACCCCGATCCCGAGTCCGAGGCCTCCCCTCGGTACTCCTCCATCAGCTTCCCGGTAGGTGCCCCTATCAGAGCGCACTGTCCCTTCCAAAACCACTCCCCTGTCCGACCGGGACTGACAGAATGAAGCTCTGTCAATCCCGGGATAGCTTAGAAATTTGATAGTTTATAGTTAATTAGTAGACTAAGGATTGTTAGTTTTGATTGTCAACTAATTTACGATTTAATACAACGATCCTCACTACGTATATTAATTTTATATATATATATTAAAATAAAAAACCTTATTAAATATTACGTAATTAGTAATTATTTAATAGATAATTTCCGAAATGATTTTTAGTATTCAAAATTTAATATGTTAGTATTTAAATAGGTTTTTCCAAAATATTATTCTCTTACAAATTGATTTGTAATATTACCAAAATAAAAATTTAGTAATATTTTCCCCTAAAGCCTAGTTTATTAGAAATAAATTAATTGCTGAAAACAAACGATAGTATGTTATTATAATCGTACTTTCCTATTTTTCTTATTAGAAACAAAACGATATTTTACCGTAAAATAAAAATATAACATTTTCTACGATAAAATAAATAAGTTTTATTATTATTAAAAGGGTTTTTGTTTTACTAAATTACTATTACAAATTATTATTATTATTAATCGATCGTTGGATTGAATCATTAACTTAGTTAACTAATCAAGTCAGATTAAAACCCTTTGTTTAATTCTAAAATCAGATTATTAATAATTGTAGGTCCCTGTAACTAAGGTTGAGACCGTCGCGACATCTCACCCGTGACATCCAACCAACTCCAGGCAAGTTTCATATAATTCAAAACTGGTATTTTAGTTGTAATTAAATATGTTGCATGTCATATAGATATATTGAGATGACACTTGATTTCACGGAACCGACTGATTGACTGATTGATTGATTGATTGACTCATTGACTCATTGACTATTGCCTTGGGAACTGGGGAGAAAAGTTAGCACCCGTGGTCAAAGCCCCTTATTGCCTCATTGTGGATAGCTGAAGTCCAACCTCACTGGACTGACGCCGCACCGTGTTCACTTGAACACAGATTGCCTCCAACCCAGACCGGCCACGGGATGCTACCTTTCTCAAAACACTTTAGTGATTGTAGCTTGTCATCATTGCTTCATCGACTTTTACTATTCTTGTTTCATATTTGTTGCATACAAAAATATAAATATTGTTCAAAACTATCTCATTGCATCATTTTAATTATCGTTAAGATGCTGGAATTGGATATATGTTCTTGCTCCCTCCTGACTGGAGATTAACAATTTTAGGTGATTGCGGTGACGATGAGGCGTATGATACCTTTTATGGTCCGGACCAGAGTACTGAAGCCCTAGCTGAACCTAGCCAGGAGGCCGATGTTTAGTGTTTCCCTTTTATTTCCAAATTGTAATAATCAGGGTTGAAGTAATAACCCTGGACCATGTTTTGCTTAATCTTTGCTTGTAAAAGAATTTCTTTCTCAGACTTAGCAATAAAATTGAATTTCCTTCATGTATTCTGGATGTCTGTGTGTTACTACGGATTGATACAGCTTACTGCCGCCGTCTCACAACGGTGCAGGCTGGGCATGATCCGACTGGACCCAGATTATTGGGATCGGGTCGTGACATGTTTTCAGTGGTGGCCCATGCAGGTCTCCTGTTTACAACCTTTGGTCTAGTCAACTTCGTCTAGCCAAACAAACTGACTTGCCCTTGACTTTAGGTTTAGTATGACTTTAGGAAAACAGACTCTAGAAACAATTAGAACACTTAGAATTCTTGAGAAAATTTCAATCTGTCACATCATAGGACCAAATTCTTCTATCTATACATATGTACAATTATTTTTGCTTGCTTATAGAACATAGGTTACCTTGCTTATGCTTGCTTCCTAAACCTTCCAGAAGATGGCACGGGGAAAGACAACCCGTTCCGGCCCAGCCGAAGATGAGGCTTCGTCTTCTGAGCACACCCCAACTCAAGCTCAGTCCGACCCCTCCCCGTTGCAGCTCACAGATCGCCCCCATGCTGCAAGAGCTCCCCGCGCTGCCTACACCTCAGTAGTGCATGCAGCTCCACCTATTCCCCCCAGGACCACATCAATTCCAGCCGATGTGACTCCTCCTGTCGCACCACCTGTGCCAGTGGACCCCGCTGAACTCGTAGGCCTGCTACGAGGAGTTCTTGAAGCCCAGAGGGCCCAAACTGAAGCAAATCGCGAGCAGACCGCGATTATGAGAGAGGGCATGGAGAACGCCCATAATGTAGCCATGGCAGCGCTAGGAACATCCCGGTCAGAACAGGAGCCTGCCAAGGTAATTGAGGATTTAAAAGTTTGGATTCCATTAATGAATTTCTGGTCTAACCACAAACCTGTTATCCAGGTAAAGGTTGGAACTGTGGAAAACTTTAAGAAGTTGGACCCGCGTCCCTTCAAGGGGACCGAAGGCATCATCTACACAGACGAGTGGCTAGATGATATGGAGCGACTCCTCAGCGTCGCTCGACTTCCAGACGACCTCATGGTTGAGGCCGTAGCACTCCAGCTGAGAGATTTGGCTAACATTTGGTACCGCAACGAGCCAAGATTTCAAGCTGGAGGGATTTCCTGGCGGCTATTCAAGAAGCAGTTCAAGCGGAAGTTCTTTCCAGAGGCTGCCCTCGAAGCTATGGGAAGACAGTTTCAAGACCTGAAGCAAGGAGACCGCACAATTGAAGAATATGCGGCTGAGTTCAACAGGCTTGGAAGGTTTGCAAGCTACCTGGTGGACAACCCTGTGGAACGTGCTAAGAAGTTCCGGCACGGACTACGTGAAGAGATCCGCACCTTAGTAGCTGCTAACGGTGCGAAGACTTATGACAAGATGTTGAAGGTGGCCCAAGATGTAGAGGCCAGTTCACCTGCTCGATCCAAGAGGGAGCATCCAGGGTCAAGCAACAACCATCAGGGCAACAACAAGAGGCACAGCAACAACAACAATAGGCCCTCCTATCCCCAGCAGTCCCAGCAACAACAGCCAGCAGCGGCCAATAAAGCGCATCAGTACAACCAACCCAAGGCGGTCAACTGCGTCTACTGCAAAAGGCCAGGTCATACCGCAGAGATCTGCAGGAAGAAATTGGGACACTGCCTTGCTTGTGGATCTGCCACCCATCAAGTGAAGGACTGCCCCACAGCATACAACAAAACTGGAGCTGGACAGCAGAGAGGTCCACTGCCTACCCAGCAGCAGCGCTACAACCAGCACAGAGCCGGGCAAGCTTTTGCCTTGACTGTGGAAGAGCCAGAAGCTGAACCCGAGACGGAAGGAGATGTCATCGCAGGTTCCATTCTACTTCATTCGCACCCTGCCTTAGCATTATTTGATTCTGGAGCATCACACAGTTTTATATCTGCAAACTTCATTTCTGCACACCATCTAGTTACTGGCATAAGTAAGATAATCTGTAGAGTTATGACTGGTGGAGGACCAATACCCATTAGTGAGACTTGTAGCTGCCCAGTCACTATCTCGGGACATGAGTTTCAGACTCAGTTCCTAATAATGCCTCTGCCAAACTATGACGTAGTCTTGGGCATGGATTGGCTTAGTCAGCATCATGCTCTGATAGACTGTCGAGAAGGCTGCGTAACTCTAGATCCACCTGGAGGACCTAAACTCAAAGTGATTCGAGCACCTGAAGGCGTGGAATGTGTGTCTTACACATCCATCACTGAAGAAACCGGACCCCCTCATCCCCTCATAGCAGAATTTATAGACGTCTTCCCAGACAATCTTCCAGGGCTACCCCCTGATCGAGATGTGGAATTCTCGATCGATCTTATACCTGGCGCAGCACCAATCTCCCAACGCTGCTACCGAGTGAATCCCAAGGAGTCCAAGGAAATGAAAGACCAGATTGACGAGCTTCAGGCGCAAGGATTCATCAGGACCGGTGCCTCACCCTGGGGTGCACCAGTCTTGTTTGTACCCAAGAAGGATGGGACAGTCAGAATGTGCATAGACTACCGGGCATTGAACAACATCACTATCAAGAACAAGTACCCGCTGCCCCGGATCGACGACCTCTTCGACCAGCTGAGTGGAGCTAAGATTTTCTCGAAGATAGACCTCAGATCGGGTTACCATCAAATCAAGGTGAGGAAGGAAGACATTCCAAAGACGGCATTCAACACCAAGTATGGACAATTTGAATTCTTGGTCATGCCCTTTGGTCTTACAAATGCCCCAGCAGTGTTCATGAATCTCATGAACAAGGTCTTCCACAAATACCTGGACCAGTTTGTCGTTGTCTTCATTGACGACATTCTGATCTATTCGAAGACCAAGGAAGAACACGAGCAGCATTTGAGGATAGTTTTGGAAACCCTCAGAAAGGAGAAGCTATATGGAAAACTGTCCAAGTGTGAGTTCTTCTTAGACAAGGTGGACTTTCTCGGCCACGTTGTCACAGGAGAAGGCATATCAGTGGACCCCAAGAAGATAGCTGCCGTGGAGACATGGAATACCCCCAGTTCAGTTGCAGAGATCAGAAGCTTCTTGGGCTTAGCTGGATATTACAGGAAATTCGTGAAGGACTTTGCAAAGATTGCTGAGCCCATGACCAAGCTAACCAGGAAGAATGAAGAGTTCGTCTGGACCGAAGCGTGCCAGGCGTCATTTGAAGAGCTGAAGAGAAGGCTAACAACAGCACCGATCTTGTCGCTACCCTCAGGATCGGGAGGATTCTCAATTTATAGCGACGCTTCCGGCAAAGGATTAGGATGTGTGCTCCAGCAACATGGAAAGGTAATTGCTTATGCTTCCCGGCAATTATGGACTCATGAGAAGAACTACCCGACGCATGACCTGGAGCTAGCAGCAGTCATCTTCGCCTTGAAGCTGTGGAAGCACTACCTGTACGGCGAAAGAGTAGAGATATACACGGATCACAAAAGTCTCAAGTATGTCTTTACCCAGAAGGAGCTCAACATGCGTCAGAGACGATGGTTGGAGCTCATGAAGGACTTTGATATCAGCCTGCAGTACCATCCCGGAAAGGCTAATGTGGTCGCCGACGCACTTAGTCGATATCCGATGGCGATGTTCTTGACGACAGATCGGTACCTACTGGAGGACATGGAGAAGCTGGGTTTAGAACTCGTATTGCCTGCAGAGGAAATGAAGAAGCTTGGACGGGAAGCAATAGTACCCGGCGCTGACTTCCCCATGATGCATTTGCAAGTGCAATCTAGCCTGATGGACAAAATCAAGGAAACTCAATTCGAGGACGGAGCATTGTGCAAGCTCAGGGACCAGGTGTTAGCTGGCACACTGGAGGGATTCTCTATTTCAGACGACGGAACACTGAGGAATGGCACCAGACTTTGTGTACCTGCTGGTGAATTGAGGGAACAGCTGATGCAGGAAGCGCATCACTCACAGTATTCCATCCACCCTGGAGCAAATAAGATGTACCGAGATATACGGGAGCACGTATGGTGGTATGGAATGAAAAAGGATGTCTCAAAATTCGTTGGCAGATGCTTGATCTGCCAGCAGGTGAAAGCAGATAGACAGAGACCGGCAGGACTTCTTCAGCCGCTGCCCATTCCAGAATGGAAATGGGAGCACATCACTATGGATTTTGTGTCAGGATTGCCTCGATCCCAAGGAGGGAAGGACGCTATTTGGGTGATCGTAGACAGATTGACTAAGTCTGCCCACTTCATTCCCTTCAAGGTTGGTTTATCCACCGAGAAGTTAGCTGCCCTATACATGAGGCAAATCGTCCGGATACATGGAGTTCCTGTGAGCATTGTATCAGACCGAGACAGCCGCTTTACTTCTCACTTCTGGAAGAGCTTGCAAGAGAGCCTGGGGACCCAACTGAAGTTCAGCACTGCATATCACCCACAGACCGACGGACAGTCAGAGAGAACCATCCAGACATTAGAGGATATGCTGAGATCTTGCATCCTGGATTTTGGAGGATCATGGGAGGACCACCTACACTTGGTAGAGTTCGCTTACAACAACAGCTACCAGGCCAGCATCGGCATGACTCCTTTTGAGGCTCTGTATGGACGTCGTTGCCGCACTCCCTTGGCTTGGGACGACGTAGGAGAACGAGTCATGCTGGGACCTGAGATGATTACAGATGCGGCTGAGAAAGTCAAGGTGATCAGAGACAGACTTCGGGTGGCTCAAGATCGTCAGAAACATTGGGCGGACAGCCGTCGCCGACTTGTGGAGTTCGAAGCAGGTGATAGTGTCTTCGTCAAGATCTCCCCCACCAGAGGAACTATCCGTTTTGGCAGAGCTGGAAAACTGAGTCCCAGGTATATCGGCCCATTCGAGATAGTGAACAGAGTTGGAGAGGTGGCATACAGAGTGGCGTTACCACCTAATCTTGAAGGCGTGCACAACGTTTTCCATGTATCGCAGCTGAGGCGTTACATTCCGGACCCGAGCCACATCCTGGATCATTCAGAGTTGAAGATTGGGCCAAGTCTTACAATACCAGAGCAGCCAGTGAGGATCATAGACCGTATGGAAAAGCAGTTGCGGAACACCGTGATTCCACTGGTCAAAGTTCAGTGGCTCCACCACTCCCCAGGCGAATCCACCTGGGAACGAGAGGCTGAGATGAAGCAGAAGTACCCTCATCTGTTTTAAGGCATGTTTACCCTTGTTCTCCCTTCAATGGTAGTAAATTTCGAGGATGAAATTTCTATAAGTTGGGTAGGTTGTAAACCCCTGAATTTTCAAATTTTTAAATCTTGGAATTTTCCCGATTTTCTGGAATTTTTCGGGAATTTTCTGTAATTAAAATCAAGGTTTTCAATTAATAAAGGATTTTTAATTGTTAAAAAATAATATTAAAATATCAAGAAAATAATATTTTTGGGTGTAAAATGGAAAACTGGACTTGGGGTAATTTTCTGGGATTTTATTGGGCTTCAGACCTATTTTTAAAAGCCTAAAAACTATTTTTATAATTAATTAATTATTACTGTTATTATATTATTATTTTTATTATTATTATTATTATTATTACTGTTATTTTATTTTTTATTTTTGAGTTGGGCCCGGCCCGGCCCAGTGGGCCGAGCCCAGTGCTTCCCAGCCCAGCCCGGCCATAGGCTAGCGGGTCGGGCGGGTCGGTCAGACCCGACCCGGCGCCCGACCCGACCCGGACCGCTGTCACCGTCCCCAGTCGCCCACGACTCCGATTTTCTCGCCGCCGCCGCGATTTCCGGCTAACCGCCCCCACGTCGACCGCGCCTCTCCGGATCCCGCGGCCACGACGCCGGCCGAGACCCCTCGCATCTCCCCTATAAATCCCCCTCCCTTTCACCTCCGCCTCGTCCCCTAAACCCTAACCCTAACTACTCCGGCGAGCCCCGTCCACCGATCCCGACCGCCTCCTGCACCGCACGAGGCCCCCCAGACCCGCCGTCGACCACCTCCAGGAACCGCCCTTCTCCTCTCCTCCTCACAGCTAACCTCTCCGGCCGCCCTCGAATCCACTCCCCGCCGTGCACAGCCAGGTCGACGACCGCCGCCGGCCAGCTCGCCCTCTGGCCGTCTCCGCCGGCTCGCCAGAAGCTCCCTAGGCGGGACACCGCCAGCAGGACACGCGGATACGAGCCAGGACACGCGTCCAGGGCACGATACGGACACAGAACCGCGTGTCGGACTCGAAATACCCCGATCCCGAGTCCGAGGCCTCCCCTCGGTACTCCTCCATCAGCTTCCCGGTAGGTGCCCCTATCAGAGCGCACTGTCCCTTCCAAAACCACTCCCCTGTCCGACCGGGACTGACAGAATGAAGCTCTGTCAATCCCGGGATAGCTTAGAAATTTGATAGTTTATAGTTAATTAGTAGACTAAGGATTGTTAGTTTTGATTGTCAACTAATTTACGATTTAATACAACGATCCTCACTACGTATATTAATTTTATATATATATATTAAAATAAAAAACCTTATTAAATATTACGTAATTAGTAATTATTTAATAGATAATTTCCGAAATGATTTTTAGTATTCAAAATTTAATATGTTAGTATTTAAATAGGTTTTTCCAAAATATTATTCTCTTACAAATTGATTTGTAATATTACCAAAATAAAAATTTAGTAATATTTTCCCCTAAAGCCTAGTTTATTAGAAATAAATTAATTGCTGAAAACAAACGATAGTATGTTATTATAATCGTACTTTCCTATTTTTCTTATTAGAAACAAAACGATATTTTACCGTAAAATAAAAATATAACATTTTCTACGATAAAATAAATAAGTTTTATTATTATTAAAAGGGTTTTTGTTTTACTAAATTACTATTACAAATTATTATTATTATTAATCGATCGTTGGATTGAATCATTAACTTAGTTAACTAATCAAGTCAGATTAAAACCCTTTGTTTAATTCTAAAATCAGATTATTAATAATTGTAGGTCCCTGTAACTAAGGTTGAGACCGTCGCGACATCTCACCCGTGACATCCAACCAACTCCAGGCAAGTTTCATATAATTCAAAACTGGTATTTTAGTTGTAATTAAATATGTTGCATGTCATATAGATATATTGAGATGACACTTGATTTCACGGAACCGACTGATTGACTGATTGATTGATTGATTGACTCATTGACTCATTGACTATTGCCTTGGGAACTGGGGAGAAAAGTTAGCACCCGTGGTCAAAGCCCCTTATTGCCTCATTGTGGATAGCTGAAGTCCAACCTCACTGGACTGACGCCGCACCGTGTTCACTTGAACACAGATTGCCTCCAACCCAGACCGGCCACGGGATGCTACCTTTCTCAAAACACTTTAGTGATTGTAGCTTGTCATCATTGCTTCATCGACTTTTACTATTCTTGTTTCATATTTGTTGCATACAAAAATATAAATATTGTTCAAAACTATCTCATTGCATCATTTTAATTATCGTTAAGATGCTGGAATTGGATATATGTTCTTGCTCCCTCCTGACTGGAGATTAACAATTTTAGGTGATTGCGGTGACGATGAGGCGTATGATACCTTTTATGGTCCGGACCAGAGTACTGAAGCCCTAGCTGAACCTAGCCAGGAGGCCGATGTTTAGTGTTTCCCTTTTATTTCCAAATTGTAATAATCAGGGTTGAAGTAATAACCCTGGACCATGTTTTGCTTAATCTTTGCTTGTAAAAGAATTTCTTTCTCAGACTTAGCAATAAAATTGAATTTCCTTCATGTATTCTGGATGTCTGTGTGTTACTACGGATTGATACAGCTTACTGCCGCCGTCTCACAACGGTGCAGGCTGGGCATGATCCGACTGGACCCAGATTATTGGGATCGGGTCGTGACAATACACATATCAACACATTATACTCTATGGAGCACGGTCTAGGCTTACACCTGCAAACACAGGTGACAACCACCTACGCAGTAAACAAGATCCTCCCTAGTCAAGGTTCCTACTTCACGGTTCCAGCAAGGAGGAGGGGAGACAATCCTATCATCTTCAGCTGGGATGAATGCCCCCGGTCCTTCACCCCGGAGTAACAAGAGCCAGAACCCGACATCGGCAAAATACAACTCTACCGATTCAACGTTCAAGCCAAATATATCATCCAGAATATGGGTTATGACCTTAAAAATAATCGAGTTTTAAACAGCGGCAAGGGCCGACGGCTGGCCCTACGTTTACCTGCTCCCGCAGGCAAGTTCCAGGATTACTACTATAAAACCAAGCATGGCTTGGGGTACGTAACGCCTTCCATAACCCCCGAAGGTTCAGATAAAAAAGATGAGGTTCACTCCCACTCTTCGTAATCTTCTGCTTGGGACTCTGACATCAGTATCGGGGAGATACTCAAGCAAACATTGTCTGCCAACATGGTGTCAGCTGACCCTGAAGAAGATAAGGAAGATCCACATGAACTCCTTAAAGTAGAAACATGGGCCCAATGACTAGACGCACAATGGGAGATGAGGTTCGAACAACGAGAACCTCCTACTGAGGACGAAGTCATAAAAGTCAATCTGGGCGACGAATCCTCCCCCAAACCTATCTTCATCAGCAAAAGTCTGTCCGAAGAAGATCGAGAATCCCTGCTACAACTCGTCAGGCAATACATTGGTGTCTTTGCCTGGAGTTATGAAGACATGCCAGGCTGGATCCTCAAATTGCGGTCCACAAACTCAATATTCTGCCGAACGCCAAATCGGTGAAGCAACATCAAAGACAGTTCCGGCCGGGCATAATGAATTCCATCGAAGCTAAAGTCAACAAGCTGATTTCTAGTGGCTTCATCCGCGAGAAACAAAATCCCGACTGTATAGCTAACATAGTGCCTGTCGTCAAGAAGAATGGGAAGATTCGAATCTATATTGACTTTCCTAATCAGAATGCGGCATGTCCTAAGGACGAATTCCCCCACACGATCACCGACATAATGATCGACAATACATATGGCTTTGAGCACATGTCCTTCATTGATGGCTTCTCAGGCTACAATCAAATCAAGATATTTCCTGACGACGAAAAGCATACATTATTTCGGATCCCAATAGGCATATACTATTACACGGTGTCACGACCCGCACCCGAAAAATTGGGCATGAGTCGTGGGTACGTCCAGCCTACGCCGCAGCATCGGTGGTAGAACATTGTCTAGGTCAACTATCTAGATAACAATATCACGCAATCAATATATAAACCTGTTAAGATCTCAACTCCAAACGGAGGAGCAATATCATAATGATAATCACAATATACTCAATCACGAATCTAAGTACGATAAGATGACAAAGAAGACTAACAACTATAAAGTCTAACAACT